>OY856411.1:263511838-263821838 GCA_963693085.1 Alisma plantago-aquatica
TGCTAATCACTTGAGTTTCTTGAGTGAATAACGTCATTATCTCTTGTTATATTCACGGTAATCATTGACCATCCTTCTGCATTGAATCTGTTCAAATAATGGCGGGGTTTCACAGTGTTTGATGAAGGCCAGGGCCCAGGAGGTTGATAGGGGATATATCGGGACCCCATCCTCAGGGTTTTGCGGGTGAGTTTGGGTGGAAGGGGTAACCCTCCACACATGACTTTGCTCGGGATCCAAGACCTGTATCTAGGGGACTCTGTTCCCATAATTTTTTATCTTTTCTTTTCCTTTTAAAAAAGGCTTTCCGAACAAATAATCATCTAGGCCACATGATAACCCCGTTAATTCCCAATTTTGGATATTGTCTCCATACTGCCATTATCCTCCCTTGGGCAAAAGATTAGTTTACACTAATTAGATAATTAACTCAAACTTGCCTTGTAAGTAATTACTACATAATTACTAAATTAATTACCTAGGCCACAAGATAACCTATGATAATCTATGACTTCTTCCACAATCTTATATTACGATTATCAACATACTAAAATTATCTTTAGTATTTGTTATGCTCACAGAATACCTAATTCATGACTTTGCATTTCAAGGACCCATATCTAAACCCTAATTAGTATAATTGGACTTGAATTGGGTTCCAGTGCCCATGGCGGCATGGCCCATTCCAAGGGGTCCACAAGCTCTGATAATAATATTAATTATAAAAGTGAGGCTTGAACCACCATAATATCTCAATTGAAGCCTCAATTAATGTATTCGTCCAACATTACTTTATTTTCTTAAATTGAAAACCTAAACTAGGTCTAGGACTTACATTCATCATTCCAGTTTGATAGAGTCATACTATTGGTCTCATTATCCCAATTTTACTCTGATTGTCTTGAATTGATTCTCAATACATTATTATTAAATTCATAATCATAGAATTCATATTCACCAAATTTGAGAATCTTACACATGTTCGGGGGTTTGAATCTAAGTTCCTTCATTGGGGAACACTTGAATTCGCCAATACGCTATTCCTTGTCGACAGTTTGAGTGTATATATGTGTGTGTGTGTATATATATATATATATATATATATATATATATATATATATATATATATATATATGTATATATATGTATATATAAAATTGTGTGAGATATGTATATATGTATGCATATATGTGCAACACACAAACATGTGTGTATGTGTGTGCTAGTGCATGTGTGCATGCGTGCGTGTGTGCTCACTGAGACAAAAACTCATCTGACACCTCATGCACCTAAAACCTTATTTTGAATCAAACTGCTACTCCTTGAATGTCTACTATCTTGTCATTTTGTAAATTACTATGACTAGGTTACCAATTATTACTCCTCAAACATAGTCATACTTATTTGATAGCGATTGGTTTTGGATTAATGTTTTAGATCTCAGTGTATTATACTCCATGTTTTGTACTGAAAATGAATATGATTTCAATTTTTACCATAATTTTGTAAGAAACTATTGCAACTTTGTGATGTATGAGGTCATAACTTATTATCGTGGGTGGCATGGCTTCTAATTTTGGTGTTATGCCAATTGAAGTGGTTCATATTTTTATCCATAATTTTAGCCTATTAATATATTATTCACCTCATTGCTGATGTGACCAATTAATAGATCTGACCACTGGTTTGATTGGTTAGCACAAAATGAGTAGCCGCACATGTTTATTCCTGACAACATTGTTTTGAACAATGGGCAAGATTTTTCTACTGGGCATAACATTGGTTTTAGTCCAATGTATACATCCATGAAATCTAGAATCATGAAATTTGAGTTGGTGTTAAACAATCTACCTGGTATAAAATTTTATCATGATAGATTTGAAAATCATATAGTCAAGTATTTGCATAACCTTTACCAACACATAGTGTTGGTCCTAGCCTACCTTAAATCTCAATAAGTATAATCAATGTTTTAAGAAGCGCGAAGTGGGAAGCGCGCCGACGGCACCTTGTAGCCAAGTAATCACTAGGCACGCAATGAAACAGATGCTTTAAAAAAACGGAATTTAATTTCTTTTAAGCTTTTATGCAAAATTATTTATATATGTACATATAAATAAATAAATAAATAAATAAATAAATACTGAGTTAAGCTGGAATACACTCGAGTGTACCGGAGACACTATACACCTCAATCATTTTCCATCATGAAACAATTATTTCTGAAATCTAAACCGTTGATCTTCTTAAGTATCTTAAGAACATACTATAAATTTGAGCTCATTTGGACACTTATAGCTCATGCATCTAAAGAAGAAAAAATAACGCATTTCAAATTAGATATGTGTGTTGATTTTGTTATCCTTGGATGAGTGACTTGCACTCATCAAAATGAGCTCAAATTTTGTACGTGGTCTATTACTATTATAACAATGAAGACCAACGGATTAGATTTTGCAAATATATGCTATAGATGGTCTATATACTCGAGTGTACTCTAGCCTGACTCTATAAATACTGTATTTTTGGAACTTTTATACATATCTAAAATTCTAAACATTGTACACAACAATGTAAAGCACCCAAATAGCTTATAATACCACTATAAAACAATGCTTATAGCTATATAATATAGTAAATGATATACTTGTCATAGATAAAGCACCCTACACCTATAAAATAATAAGTGTATATACATCATACAACGACAATTTTGTATCACATGGTTGAATAGCTAAACAGTAAACAATAGACTTATCATAGATAAACAATAGACTTATCATAGATAAACAATAGACTTATCATAGATACCTTACAAACATATTGTTACATTTGCATATCATCAATTAGTCATGCATTACAGCAGTACATTAAATCAAAGTCTGCATTCTAAATTAGATAGTTTACTTGGATACATTACAGCAGTACCCTATTATTACAGCTTACATACAAAGTATGCATTCTAAATTAGATCTAGGTATATCATAGAACATTTGATGTATGCAAATTTAATATATTATAGTCACGACTATATAATGTACTTCATATTACATGCTTACAACAGTTCTTAAAAAAGCGGGCAAAAAGTGGGGAAAAAGCAGGAAAAAGCCGGTGAAGTGGGCAAAAAGCAGCTGCTTTTCTTCAATCCGCTCCACAGCCTCTTTAAGGGAGTTTTAATCGGCCAGGACTTGTTTGCGATTAAGTGGCCGCTCAGTACGATTTTTAAAACACCGAGTATGATGTTCGTCATACATGGATAATAGTTTCATTTAGCCATGCATGGCGTAATCATTAGCATAAAGCAAAGTTGACATACATTATTAATTCTTTTTACTTGGAATTACCTTCCTTTTTACGAATCTTATCATATGATGATGTCATTTAAAATTTTCACCAACTGTCCAGGTGTAATGCTTATACTTGGGTGTTGAAACTTGATCCTAATATAGAACCTTTTGCGACTTCCTCTGGATGTGGGCTATCACATTATGTTCATTGTTGAGGCAATGGCTTAATCTACTATATCCTAGTCATTTTGTATTAATTTTAAAAATATTTTTGGCTCTAAGTGGATGATTAGGTAGGACTCTGGCACAACTTTTCGTGAGGGGCTGGCTAGTATCATCATATCATGGTCCACTGTCTTCTAGTTTTATCTCCTGATACAATAAGATCGGATATACTGGCTGCATGGATGCACAGTGAATAAGTGATCTGGAGGAACTAAAAAACTCGTTTTGTATACACAAGGACGATCTGGTTGATCTTCTGGTTTACCCACCGTGGTGCATAGAGCTAGTGGGGTTATTGGCTTCCGTTTTATATACGTGGAGGTTTCTCCCCTTTGGGCTTCCGTATTGTGTTGTTTTACTAAGATTCATCTGATGTAATAGTAAACATGCACTCTACCGGTGGAGGTATATGGTACTAGTATATCTGTAAGTTGCTTCAGCTTTTGAATAACCTTTTGCGACTTCCTCTGGATGCGGTCTATCACATTATGCTCATTGTTGAGTCAATGGCTTAGTCTACTATATCCTAGTCATTTTGTATTTATTTTAAAAATATTTTTGGCCCTAAGTAGATGATTAGGTAGGACTATGACACAACTTTTCGGGAGGGGCTGGCTGGTATTATCATATCATGGTTCACTGTCTTCTAGTTTTATGTCCTGATGCAAGAAGATTGGATATACTGGCTTGTTGCTTTTAAGTTCTCTGTTTTCTGAGACTGGTAAGCAAACAAATTGAATTTTTCTCTAAATTACCAAACTGTCTGGTGGTTTCTTTTTTGATACATTTCTCAACATGGTTTTCTATCAGCAAGCAGACCAGTTTCAGATATTCTCTAAGTAGATTTTCAAGAATGTGTCATCTGATGGCATACAATTGATCTTGCAGGCAGGTTACAGGCATATTGATTGTGCTCGGGCATATAAAAATGAGAAAGAGGTCAGGTTCTGACTGTTGCAGACTTGGCTTGAATTTTGATTATCTAGGCATGCTCTGGCGCATGTATTTGCTATCATTCTTTTGCTGATTTTATATCACGGGATATTCTTCTTATGGTGGGCATCAGATCTACATACATCACAGTATAATGGTCCTGTTAGCTGTAGAAGATTTTAAAAGAAGCTTAGATTTATGTAGAAGCAACAATTTTATCCCCTCATCCACTGTTCTCTATGCGTCCATGTGTATGTATGTGTACAACCCTGAATATAAGCTCATTATTCAAATAATATAGACATGGCATTAATTGAGATGTGCATTAACTGGCCACAAACTAGTGTTTTAAGGTCTACGTTGATATTAATGTAATGTTTAATCCCGTTACAAGCAGAGATCAGATACATCATATACTAACCAGTTACTGGTGTTATCACATCTTGATATACATGAGATATGTCAATTTTAATTATATCTAGTTATTGCTCACAAAAATTGTAGTGTTTTTGATGATATAAAAAATTAACTAGTGTGTGTGTGATGTGATGGCGGAGAGTTTGAAAAGTATCAGAATGCATTTCAAATAGTAGTTAGATAAACCAGTTAATTTAGGAAAACACGGTATACAGAAAAATCAGATAAGTGTTGAGAGGGGGGGAGGGAGGTCTATTCTTGTGTCTGCTCTCTGCAATCACATATGGCTGCTGAGGAGCAAAGTGGATCACTACCTTTTTAGGAAAGAGAAAAACACAATATATTAGCAAAAAAATTATGCCGTTCCAATATGGAAAACTTAGCAGCCATTCTAATTCACAGAATATCCATCTCCTTGTATTGTGCTTCTTAGATCTCTTCTTGGACATCCTTTGATAGTACCATCACTACTTACCATATATGTTAAATATGAATACAAATTCCCCCCTATATATGAATAATAATGGCTTTCTCGATAATTATTTTCACTGAAATGACCTGTAAGAACATCATTAATCTAGATTTTATGTACAAGATATTATCTGGCATATAATGGCATAATGTTGTTTTATTTTTACTTCTCATCTTTACTTCTAGCGGTTTTCTATAATGTAGGTTGGTTTGGCTCTGAAAGAACTGTTTAAAGACGGGCTGGTGAAACGTGAAGATTTATTTATTACCTCTAAGCTCTGGTACTTCCAAGTTTGATCTATAACATAATCCAGAGCATGACTTCTATGATATGACTATTAGAATCCAGAGCCTTATCTTCCAGTTTCAATAAAATTGTCCTCATGGATGAGTTATATCTAGGTGCGATCATCTTGCTCCAGAAAATGTTGCTGAAGGATTGGATTCGTCGTTGAAAGATCTGCAGCTTGATTATTTGGACCTTTACTTGGTACATTTTTCTGTTGAAATTTTATATTTTGAGCTTTTTATGCTCTTATGCATGCTAATGTGCTGCTGCATACAGCAATATTAATCATAATTTCCTTAGAAGGGATAAAAAAGCAAAAGGAATTTATCCAGATGCAAACACACAGGTGTCAGCTGTTTCCCAACTCATCGATATGTTTTGCTTTTTCAATTTGACATAAAAAGTCAATGCATATAGTAAAGCTTACGTAAAGCCTGTGAATATGCATAAAACTGGTTTCCTGCTGTGGTTAGTATGAAGTGGAAAAGTCCTACTCTTGCTTTTGGCTTATTTCTGAATGATTAAGAGGCTTTTGTAACTTCTGACAGCTTATCGGTGGAACCCTATTATGCTATACTGGTTTTCGGCTTCTTCCATTAAGGAAGCCCTCTTTTCTTTCATGACCTTGCCTTTGGTTTCTCAAATGCGGTCATGTTGAAAAGTTGAAAACCCAGTCCGATCCTATCAGTAGTTCACTCACCAACCTCTTGACATTTATGTTTGCGCCTAGTCGAAGTTGTCAGTAAATTTTGAGCTTGTTAGAAAATAGAAGCTATTCATGTAGTCTTTTCTTATCTGCTTTCTTTATTAGGTCCATTATGTAAATGTTCTCTTCCTATATAATAAAGGCAAACTTGCTAGAACACAATATCACTTTGGCCCAATACGTTCACATGGTATCAGAGCAAGCCCTAAGGACTTAATCCTAGCCGCTGACTTCGTTCCCCCCCTCTTCTCTCCACGCTCGCCGCCTCCTCTCTCTCCCACCCCTGGGCGCCGCCAAGTCCAACCCCTCGCATGGCGCTGCCGGGCTCTCGATCTCCTCTACAACACGGTGGCTGCTTGAAGGAGAGGAAGAGAACCGCTTGTTCTATTCCGTAGAGAGGAGGAGAAACAACCGTACCTATTCCCTGTACGTGGATGAGTGCTGGACTTGTCAAACGGGTGGGGGTGGGTGGGTTGGGTCATTGCGAGTTTGTGTCTCGTGGGTGCGGGTCAAAAAGACCGTTCTAAACGGGCCGACCTGGCAGGTTGTGGGTCTACCCAGGGGTGCCCATATAAATCTAAGAATAAAGCAGATTTTACACAAATATAGCACAAAAAGAACACGACCACACTACTGCACATTAAAGTTACATATGGACGGCATGTTGCTGCACATTAACTCCACATATGGACAACACTCTATGCATTAACTTACTGAAACAGCAGCTGTCCAAAGACCTTTTTTTTACGGTTAGATGTCCAAAGGCCCGGCGAGCAGCAGGGAAAGAAAAAATAACAAGCCATGCAGATCTCCAATATTAGATAATGTATATAAGGCCTGTCAACGTTCCTGTAAACTGATAAGTGATAACAAAACACCAAAGAAGCAATAACCACACAGGCTGCAAACTGATAACACAACACAATCAAATCATTTTACATGATCAGTCCCCAGAATTTATTTAGGAATAATAGTGGATCAAACCACATATGATGATCAAACATTCTCCAGATTTTATACAAGGCTACATGAGTTCAAACGTTAAGTCTTGCTCTAGATAACTCTTGGGGTTCAAACAAGAAATGTAGATAATGACATAATACGACAATGCTAGAAGATGTCATTCTTTTCATGAGAGTTGAATTCTCTTCATATTAGATGATTCTTCAGACTGAACCAGCTGGAGTAACTTTTTCTCATCTTCATAGTTTAGAAAATGATCGTTACACATATAGTTAGCATAAGATAACATAATACAGAAAAGGTAACTTTTACAAACTACCTAATGAGTAATGATTACTTATAAGCCACATACCCCCAACTTATAACACTAAATGTTGCCATTTTCACCAACTGTAGTTGATCCTTCATTTTGTTGTGGGTTTTTTCTCTCAAGACTAACCAAAAGATCTTATGTCTTTGTACTCTCCATTCTCTACAAGTAAAATATAAAACAAAATTTAAGCACATCGGCGAGTTTAAATACAAGTGTGAACATAAATCACTAAAAGTGAAACGAGCTCAACTAGTAACAATGGCATGCCTCCTTCTTCATACCCATATAGCCAATTTCTAGTGCAGATGCAAGAATGAGCACTTTCTGGCTTAAGGATGTCCTATACTTATTAATTATCTTTGCTCCAATACTACATGTAGATTCTGAAGCCAGTCAAAACATCCCTTGCCATAATAGATAAAATGGGGTACCTCCTTGAGATAGATTCCCAAAATTCTAGTATACTCATCACTCATGTTAGCATTTTGCTTCTTATCTTGTCGCTTCTCTTCCAGGTATAAATCTAACTCAGATTATCAGTAGTTGAAGCATCTCCTTCAAAAACATCAAAGTCCTAGGTATACAAACAACATTGACATAAGAATGAGGATTGGATATGCTTGTGATAATAGAAAGAAAATTACAAATCTTTAGAATCAATCATTGCATTCCCACAACCATTAGTTGGAATTGAAGATTGATCAGAAATATGAGAGGAATGTCTAGAGGCATATTCATTATAAAGATTGAGAAGATATCTCTTCAAAGAAGTCACCTTTTCCTTGCTCGTAGAGGGGTTAGTTTTAAAATAACAATACCCACAAAATCAAGTTTGTATCTAGGATCAAGAATAACGACAAACGAAAGGATAACTGAGTAAGAATCCCAATATTTTTTCAAACTTAGGTTCCATTGCAGTAGCTATATTCTGCAAGTCAGGATCATCTCCATTTTTGCTCTCATTAAGACTCGTGTATCCTCCACACATTCGAGAAATACGAGTTTGCAGTAGGATAGTCTGACCCCGAGAAAAGACTTGTGAAGGTATCAAATGGCTTTAAAAACTTACAAAGTTTGTCTATGTTGTCCCATTCATTGTTTGTAGGGCATGTATGAAATCCAGGATCCAAAAGACTATAATGATAGAATGTAGGACGATACCTAAGTGCACTTTCAAGTATCAAGAATGTAGAGTTCCACCTAGTATCACAATCCATGCGAAGCCCAATTGAGGTACTTATTGTTTCATCTTTAGCACAATTAGAGAAGTTTATCAGTCTTGACTCAAGGCCCTTTATGTATTTGATGCACTCTCTAACCTTTTTCAAACAATCCAATTGAACTTTCAACCCTTCTTTCACTATCAAGTTCAAAATATGGGCAGAGCATCTTATATGAAAGTAATTTCCACCAGAATACAAGTTATCATGCAAGGAAAGTTTCTTTCTTAATAAATCTTGCATGTTATTGTTGTTAGTAGCATTATCTAAAGTGATTGAAAAGATCTTTTTATCAATGTTCCAATCCTTTAAAATTGCAAATATAGCTTCAAATACCTTCATATTCAACAAAAGTATAAGGAAGATTGTGTTTCATAATAGCAATAGCTAATTTTTCCTTAGTGTTTCCTAATTGATTTTGCTCTTCTTTAATTTTAGCTCATGATCAAGATGCATTTGTTTCACAGACTTTGAAGTAAAAGTGGGACAATTACCATCATCAACAAGATATTTTTTCAAATTTGAGGTTCCATGGATATTAGATCCTATTGCATTATTCACACCACAATCATTACACTTGGCCCGTCGTGTCCCATTTTCATCTTTATATTTGACGAAGGTATTCCAAACAAATGAAGTTGATCTTCTCTTCTTACTAGTAGTTGTAACAGATTTGTTAGCATTTAATTCTACTGTCAATTGTGAAGGTGAATGTGAAGGCACATGTGTAGGAATTACATGTGGGTCTAACTGTGACGAACTGCTGTCAGACTCGTACCCAAGATTCACAGTATTGTTGTGGGGGGTTAAATTTGTTTGCGTGCCATTCAGAAAATCCTTTTAGCTAGTAACCCAAAAAAAGGCAAACCGAATCGATTTTTTAGGTATAACTAACCATTTATGATACAATCGATACCCCATTAGCAAGAGTAAGAACAAAAAACAAATTTTACCCTGGTCTGTGGACGTTTGCCTAAACTGAACAGAATGGTAAGAACAATCTGTCCAGAAATAATGAGAAGAGATAGAGGGATAAATGTTGGGAGTATAATATGAAATTTCACAGCAGCAAACACAGAGATTGACATCTTTAGTACCTGGATGAGAGCCATTAATAAGCAATTTTGGGCCTATGGCTTCCTGTCCAGCATCATCTGCAAGTACGTGAAGAAGAAGATGCGGAAGGGTAATACTACTACTCTTTGATGACAGGGCTAAGACGTCGAAAAGGAGGAAGGTTGCAGTCAGAGACTCGAAGAGGCCTTGAGCAACACCTTAGCTTGCCGTGGTGGGCTCTTGCCGTGGCGTCGGATGTATGCGTCCACACCAGTAGAGATCTTTGTCATCACCACATTGGTCACCGTGTCTACAATCTTCGTCGTTATCGGACTTTGCCAAGGGAGCAGGCGCCACTTTGTCCTTTGGACGCTAGGGCACGCTGCACACAAATAGGAAATGGGGACAGAGGGCAGAGCTGATGCTTTCAACTGATTTGGGAATTGAAAACTATAAACTAGGAAAAGTGTTTATTCTATATGTAAAACAAGTTACAATAGACTCTCTTTTATAGGATAAGAGCGTAACACAATAGACAGAGTTAGGCAATATGGGATAAAAGAAAAAGGCTAAAGACAAGACAAGTGTAAAGCCCATAACAAAAGAAATAACATAACAACGCTAAAGCACATATACTAATACTCCCCCTCAAGCTGGAGCATATATATCTATCATGCCCAACTTGTCAATCATGCTAATGAATCTGGCCTTGGGCAGAAGCTTGGTGAAAATATCAACAACTTGATCAGAAGTGTGAGTATATGGAGTAGAGTTATCACTAGACAAGACATCCTCTCTTACAAAATGACAATCCACCTGTCCGGCCGTAGTAGCCCGGGTGGTAAGAGCTCGGTAAGTCCCAATTAAGGACCCGGGTTCGAACCTCACCGAAGGCACTTTGCGAACGGCAATCCACGCCAATTTGGCGCGGGAGGGGGTGACCGGACCACACCCTCTCAAGCCTCGAGAGCTTACCGTATCGGGCTCGCCTGAGGTGGGTTCTCTCGGCCACCAAAAAAGAAATGACAATCCACCTCAATATGTTTAGTTCGCTCATGAAATGTTGGATTGCTAGCAATGAATATAGCGACCTTATTATCACAATGCATAGGAATAGGACTTGAGTCAGATATATCAAATTCTTTCAGAAGACCGTGAAGGCGTGAACCCATAGAAGTTCACATGCAATATGAGCCATAGCTCTATACTCAACTTCAACACTGGAGCGGGCTACAACAAATTGTTTCTTGCTGCGCCAGGTAACAAGATTATCACCCACAAAGGAACAGTAACCAGAAGTGGATTTGCTGTCTGATCTGCTGCCTACATAATTCGAATCAGGGTACCACATGATTTTATAGTACCCGTGATTTCTATGAAATAAGCCTTTGCCTGGAGAAATTTTTAGATATTTCAAGATGTGATATAGTAATGTCTGGGTTTATCCGGATATCTACTGACTAAGCCAACCACAGAAGTGATATCAACCCTTGTTACTGTCAGATATATGAGTTTACCCACCAATTGGCGATATTGGTGGTTGTCGGGGTATGAAGGAGAAGTATCATCGTCCCAGTTAGTATTAGGGTCTAAGGGTGTAACAGTGGATTTTGCACCAAGCAGTGTTTTAAAAAGCGGTATGCGTTCAGAGAGGTCACCTTGTAGAGTATATGCGGTATGCGGGAGTATATGCGGAAGTATATGCGGTTTTGGATTTTTTATTTATTTATTAATTATTATATGTATGTATATATATATTAATCATGAATTTACATATTTAATTTGTACAATTGTGTATCTAAATAGTACAATTACAAGAATAATGGATGCAATCATGCAAATATGCAATCATCGCAACTTAAATAAATACAAAATTGCACTATAATCTAAATTTAAACACACATAGATGAATGTAAATGTCAAAAAAAAGAAATCAGAATATATCTAACTGAAAATCGGGGTTTAACCGACCTTGTATGAGGCCGTACAACCGATTATGTGGCCTGGTCCGCTTTTTGGAGGGATTTCCAGTATGTGGTTTGGTTGGAGGTCCGCACCTTGTATGCGGCCGTACAAATCGATTTTTAAAACATTGGCACCAAGCATAGAATTAAATGTCCAATTTTGATTTAGTGTCTGATGGCCCATATTTTTGAAACTTCGACCGAAATTTGATATTTACGTCAACGATTTCGAAGACCAAATAAATGAATTAAATCATAAAATTTTTCTAGGACAATTGAAATGCCAAGATCTACTCAAATATGCAATAATATTTTATATTGGATATGTGGGGGGGGGGTCTCTCACATTTGTATGTGAAGGAAGGTTAACAATTTTGACAGAATTTCGATGACAAAATGAAGGAATTAACTTGTGAAATTTTGCAAACACAATGTTTAGACATTAACACACTAGACTATATAATACATTTTATGTTTAGAGATCAAGGTGGGATACATGTCTTGATGAGTTAGTGCACAAATGAACAAAAATGCCAAGTCTGCTAGACAATTAGACTGTTAAAAACTTCAAGTTACATTGTAGAATTTAAAACTTACAGTTAGAAGTTCCAAACTTACCAACTACAACTTGTATAAGTCTAGTGTTAGCATTTAACTAGGTTACATGGGACATTTATACATAGATCCAAGAAAGAACTTTGTTATTTTTGAACTATTTCTCCATATTTCTATAGAAGAGTGTAGAAATTGATGAAGGTAATGTATAAATGGTCTAGGGATAGGGGAAATATACCTTAGAATTAAGAAAAATAGTCTTTAGAAGTAAAATATTAAAAAAAAATGCAAAAATACCCAAGATGTAGTATTATCAGCCTTAGGAACAAATTCCTCGAAATTTAATTTGCGTTTCTGTACCATTTTACGAAATTACAGTCCAAACTGGGCTTTTTGCAGCGAAGTTTCACCATTTTTGTCAAAATTACGTCCCATTCCCTGCATTTATGTGTTTCGCATGTCCGATCGTTGGTCAAAATTTTGTTCCATGCCACATCATTCCAGTTTTTGACAACAGATGCAAAGGATACTTCCTGTGAGATGAGCAAATACCTGAGGAAGAGTGAGAGACTTCAATACCCAGAAAATATCGTAATTTTCCTAGATCTTTAGTGACAAAGTGTTTTGCCTAATATTCCTTAGTAGCCTGAATACCTGCTTGATCACTTCCAGATAAAATTATTTCATCAACATAAACAATCAAGATGACAAGGCCAGCTGAGGTTTTCATAGTGAACACTGAGTGATCAGAGTGGGAACGACGAAAATTGAATTTCTGAAGGATACTACTTAGTTGATCAAACCAACCACGAGGACTATGTTTCAGTCTATAGATTGCTTTGCGTAACCTGCACACTTTGGAACACTCCCCCTGAGTAACAAATCTAGGTGGTTGTTCCATATATACTTCCTCATGTAGATCACCATATAAAAACATTTTAACGTCTAATTAAAACACATGTCAATCACATTTAACAACCACAAATGTAAGAATACGAACATAATTGAAACGTGCAACAGGAGAAAAAAATCTCAAAGTAATTAACGACGTATGTTTGAGTGTATACTTTGACAACAAGACGAGCTTTTAGACGTTCAATTGTGCAATTAGGTTGGTACTTGACAGTATAGACCCACCCAACGACACTTGACATGCGACCAATCAGCAGGTGTTCCAATAAGTCCCATGTATGTCAATTAGAAAGAGCCCGCATCTCAACTTCCATAGCTTGGCGCCACACAGGATGCTGTAAAGCCTGAGCAACATTCTTGGGAACAGATATAGTAGATAAATCAGAGGTAAAATTTGCAAAATTCCTACCCAGGTTAGCAGAGGAATTATTTTTGCCAATAGGATGCTGAGTACAAGACCTGATCCCTTTTCTCTAGCTAATAGGAACATCTAAATCAGAGAATACATGAGGTGGAGTTGGATCTGCCGACGAGGATTGAGGAATACAAGATGGAGGGGCCATGGAGGGAGTTGTATTTCTTGGGCGTCTTTGATACACTTTCAGAGGCGCAGGTGGAGCCACATCCGGAGAAGGTATATTAGTATCAAGCATCACATGTAAAGGTGTATCAGCTAACAAATTAGATGTCAGTGTAGAACCCATTGCAGAATAGTATGAAGTATCCTCAAAGAATACCACATCAATACTGACAAACCATTTATTTGCAGAGGGATCAAAGCACTTGTAGTCTTTTTGAGTCCGATAGTATGCCAAGAACACACATTTAGTAGACCTAGGGTCAAGTTTTGTTAAACCAGGACGAAGGGTTTTGATAAAAACAAGTGCTTCCAAAAATTCGAGGCACATGAAAAAGAGGGGCATCGTGATGAAGAATTTGATAAGTACTTGGTTGCTAAGAACAAATGAGGCATGCAATTAATTAGGCAGCAGGCGGTTGAAATGGCTTCGGGCTAAAACGTCTGAGGTAGATAATAACGAAAAAGAAGAGTACAAACAACTTCTAGGAGGTGCGGCAAAACGGGCTAACAAAAGTTTGCACAAACTCTAAAGCATTGTTAGTGTGAATTTTTTTGATAGGTTTATCAAACTGGGTACGAATCTCAGCAAAAAAGGACATAATAGTATCAAGCATGTGGGAGCGATCTTTTAATAAAAACAACCATGTAGTTTTAGAGAAATCATCAATAAAGCTCATAATGTAACAAAAACCAAAAAACTTGGAACTGAATAGGGACCCCACACATCAGCATGCACAATATCAAACGGTGCTTTGGACCCAATACAACTTTTCTTAGAAAAAGTAGCACGAGTTTGTTTGCTCAAAGTACAAGTTTCACAGTGGAAGACTGAAACAGAAATAGCAGGAATTAAATTCTTTAATTTTGTAGCATATGGATGTCCCAATCCTGTAATGCCATTGGGGCCCAGTAACAGAAGCAGTCAGTAGAGCATTCGTCTTCGGCATATCCAAGTAATACAACCGATCTGGTCCCTCATGGCCCGAACCAATCCTCATCCTCGTGCGCAGATCCTGAAAAACACCGTCCGTGTCAAAGTGATAGAGCAAGCGAAGGCTCCTCACAGTTCTACTAACAGATAACAAATTCAAAGGGAACTTAAGAACATAAAGGGCTGAACGCAATAGTAATCTCCCAGAGGTGCATATATTTCCAATGCCAGAGACAGGTAAATTGGGATCCATCACCAAGTATAACATGTGAAATAGTAGAAGTTTTATGCATATCAGAGAATAAAGTACAGTTGCCAGATATATGAGACGTGGCGCCGGAATCAATCACCCATGCATTTTTACCAAGAGCTGCAGAGGATGCAAGAAGACCTCCGTCAGCAGAGGTGTCTACAGTTGAAGGTGCGAGGCAGGCCTGAAGTAGCTTCTCGAACTCGGTGCAAATCCAATCCACAGAGGTTTGAGATGAAGAGGATGGAGCAGAATTAGGCTGATCAATAGTGATTTGCCCATGCAGGCTTACCATGTTTTACCCAACAACGATCCTCCAACAACGATCCTCAATATGATTGGTCCTTTTACAGAAGTTACAATAACGCAATTTAGAAGAATTGGGGCCAAAAGAAGATGAACCACAACTTGGTCTAGCCGTAGAACGACCACGATCACGTCCACGACCACCACCATGGCCGCGAAAGGAATCTCTTGAGCGAGCAACATGAGCAACATCTGAGTGGTCAGGTGGCAACAGGGAGACAAATGGTTGTCGCTGATCTCGTTTGAGGACGTTCAACAGAGCAACGACCCTAGAAAACGAGTGGGGTAATCTGATAAGAAATTGCTCCAATTGTAATTTATTGCGTTGTCGCTGTACCTTTGTAATATCAACAGAGAGAGGATGATAGACTTCAAACTCGTCCCAGAGAGCATAACACTGATCATAATAATCCTCCATAGAATTGGTCCTAGAATACTCCTTGGCCAATTGTTCGAAAATTTCAAACACCCTATTTGGATTCTGCTGATGAGAGTACACATGTGAGAGCTGGTCCCACATTGCGTTGGCAGTCTTCAGGCACATGAGACTGACTAATTTTAGGTTCAAAACTGTTGACCAACCAAGTCATGACTGTGGAATCATCTTTTGACCAAAGATTATAGGCCTGCTTGGTTTTAGCGTCAGTTACTTCAGCAGGTATAGTCGAGCCTTCAGTGATGAGATGTGAATAACGACCTTGAGCCTTGACATAGAGCTCGAAGCCGCAAACCATGTGTGAAAGTTGGAGCCATTTAACTTGACAGTGGTGACACAAAACATCCATAGCGGATCGGCAGACGCAATAAAAAAATATGCAGACGGTAGCAGGAAGCAAAATTAGGTAAGAGGAGCGCAAAGCAAGAGCAGTAACAACAAGCAACAATAGCAGTCAACAGACAATAGAAGCAACATAAACCCAACACATGGGCACAAAAATCCTCGATCGGCAGATCCGACAGAACTGACAATGTGGCAGTATGCAGGACCAGATATGATGCATCACATCGCAGAGACCCACATAGGGGGAAAAGAAGAGATAAAAGACCTACACCAACATGGGGAGAGAGTTACTCCATGTGACGTCCCCGAATTTTGATTTCTCCAAACCCTATTGGGAATGAGATGTCAGAATCCGAAAACATCATCCAATCATACCAAAGAGCGATGCGGAAGCATAATACGCATACATGAACATACAACCATAACATTCTCAACATTCAACATGTAAATTTATACAACATGAATTATTACACATGATTTACAATTACATATTGCATGAAATTTCTACAATCTAAGAACATGTATGCTAAACTAGGATCTACACAATAGGTACAACCTGAACAGTGCTCACTTCACATCTTTTATCCCACGCCATCTCTGAACCTAAAACATACGTGAAACAACAAATCAACACACAAGGTGTTGTGTACATGGGCAGAAGGATACATATATTTATGGCTTTCATAATTTTGAAAAAGATTTGCAGAAGGAAAGAAAATCATAGAAAACACTTCTTTATTAAGCGAAATACGCCAATTTAAGTCATTTTCCTAGATGAATTGCATTATCAAGGTGGACTAGTACCAAAACATAAATATTGGGCCCATCCCCGTGTACCAAGTACTCTAGGGAAACTCCCCGTACACCGTGTGCTCTAGGGAGGTGTACTAGCCAACATTAATCCATTCCCTCGTAAGGGGGATAATGAACACCTTAAATAACTACAAAACATCTACTCATAATTTATGTTTTTAAGTGACAAAACAACGGGTACTACATAGCAATACTACATCCAATATTTGCAAATAGAAGAGAGCATACATACATATCCTGATTTCAAGCAAGAAAACCATAGTCATATAATTAAAAAAAGCCCACGTACCTGAGTTCAGAGATTTCTAACTTATTCTTGATCATCTAGAAGTCTGGTCATCACCTGATTAAGAGAAGACCACATACTATCATCAGATTCTCATCATCTTAACCCTAGTGGTGTTCATTAGGGTTTATATTATCTCATTAGGATATTCCAACGTTTACTTGCATTGTTGTCTTATATTTATCTTAATGATGTCATTTTCCAGATTATGATTCATTATCTGAATACTAGGTTCCATATTCTATTTTTGTGCACATATTAACCCTAGGTTACATCATTAATCTAGATTAGGGTTTTAAACCATGTATTAATATTCATCTTCATATAACATGGATTTTGTTCATCTTTATGATCTCATAATTAAAACTGAGGTTCAATATACTGATATAAGCTTACTCTGTGAATTTCATCATTTATTGACCATGTGTGCAATTACTGCATTTTATTTAGGGTTATCAACCCTAATTAGTCATATTAAGCAAATTACATGATTTCGAGTCATAACATGACCATATCTGATATCATATGCATTCTATACATAATTAGGACTCTATTAACATGTTCTCATAATTTTAGGCCATTGTTTACTATTTATTATCCATGAAACAACTGCATATCATCTTACATGATATTGCTAAGATTAGTTCATCAAAAGACTGATATTATGGTTTCATATTGTTCTACTAATTTTTCTGAGAATAATGGTACCTTGTTTGTATTTTTCTGATAATCAAGCTAATTACTGTGATTTAATGAAGATCTGAGCATTTACTAAATTATTACCTTTTTCTGGCCAATCACGTGTCGCCACGTGGCATACGAGAGTCTGCGCTGATCCGGGTTCTGTTGGTTTTCCTTGGTTCAGCCAGGTCGGTCCGGTCAAGGGATTGGACCCGGTTCTTCTTGGTCTGACCTGGTCCACGCGATCAGTCCTAAGCGGGACTCTGATCTGCAGAGCGCCGCCGAGCGGGAGATGCTCCGGCGAGTCCTTGTCGTCTGAGAGCTGTTCCGTTGGCTCGGGTGAAGGTGCCCTCACCTTCGTCTTGTGCTTCCCCGTCGATGCGGCTAGCTATGTGGGTGCAGCTCCCCTTGGGGCTATGTGCCGCCATTGTGGATGAAGGGGTCGCCGGAGAGGAGGAGGTCAGGGACGAAGAGATGATCTGGAGTGGTTTGTTCTAGCCGATAAGCATCGTCGGATTGAGGCGAAGGTGATGAAAGGTTGTATTCAGTGGGGCGAGACCCATGCGGTGCCGCCGAGGTGATGCGGCTGCGGAGAGGAAGGTGGACTTGGGGAAGGTGCTCGGAGATTGGCTGCATCAAATTGAGTTGAGCGGGAGTCTCAGGGGGATCTGGCGGAGCTAACGGTGTCCTTAGATGGGCTTTAGGATGCGTGGAAGGGAAAACCCCAACTGGGTGCCGCTTCCAGTGAGGAGCGCGAGATGGCGGAGGGTTGTTATCTCTGCTCCGGGCATGGTAGCATACCTAGCAGGGTTTGTTGAGTTCGGGTTGAGGAGTAGAATCGGTCCTCCAATAAATCTCGTGCAAAAGTTGTGGGAGCTAGGCGTGCGAGGTAGCCTCAGTATTAGGCAGATTCTGATGGGATCGGCCGAGAAAAACGGAAGGTAGAAGACGAAGTCTCCCCCGCTGGATTGCTGATCAACGGTCATAAAATATTGGCCTAAACCAAGGTCCGCGCCCAATGCCTCAAAGGGCTGTGTGACACATATTTTCCCAATTAAACCGAAATCTTAGGTTCTAAGGTTGAGAACAAGGCAAATATACACATAACTTCAAATGCTTATATCTCCTAATTGGGTGGTCCAATTGCCACAAAATTTTAGGTGTAGCTTTATGATGTCATGATGTAGATGTGGCATAAATTTGGGAATAAAATTCGAAGGTTACACATGGTTATTGACTAAGAACATTAATACCTAAAGTTCACCTTCATGTGACACTTAGGGTTTTACATTATGTGAAAACGATATGCCATTTAATCCAAGTTGACTCCAAAACTTCAAGATTGGTTCATATGTATATGATTCTTCAAAAGAAATTAGTTCACTACTCACTAGATCACTAAATGAATGATTGGTCTTATGTGGACTTAATTAATCAGAAAGGATATTCATAATTGAATTCAATTAAGCATCATAGTCCTCCATCAT
The DNA here is from genome assembly GCA_963693085.1 of Alisma plantago-aquatica. Classification (NCBI taxonomy): domain Eukaryota; kingdom Viridiplantae; phylum Streptophyta; class Magnoliopsida; order Alismatales; family Alismataceae; genus Alisma; species Alisma plantago-aquatica. The sequence continues at coordinate 263,531,265 of OY856411.1, forward strand.
ATTTCCAATCACCTAATTTGGGTGAAGGAATCCATGATTGTATAACCAATTCCTCAATTTGGTATTTGACATCTTACATAGAATGCTTGTCTCTCAATTATTGTATTAGTTATTAAAACTCAAAAATCTAGGTTATCACATTCACCCCGCCTTATTTGGAATTTCGTCCTCGAAATTCAACTAATCTCATCCTTAAGAGGCTATTTTGGGGTCGAACTTCACATACATCATCATTGCTTAGGTTCTAGGACCATCTTAGTTATATGCACTCTAAGTTGTCAGCTTAGGGTCTAGAGATTCTTTGGGTATGTCCACCCCACCTTATTATGTGGAAGCATCACTTAATGTCTTAACCATAGCATGACATTATGATATCTTAGGATTACATCACCCCTAAGGATACAAGTTTTGCTCATGCTTGCAAGGTTCAAGAGGAATTCATCTATATGCCATGGTATTTAGATTATTCAAATCTATCATCGTTAATATGTTTCATGATCAACATCTTATAATGATTTCAGCATTATAGGAGATTTATCTTCATCCTTGATATTAGGATTTTTTTTTTCTACTTAAGAAGGGATTACACAACATGTTTGACCATTAGGGTTTCACCCCATGGTGTGATATTCATACTCAACTTAGAAGCATATATTGAGAAGGATCAAAGTTACAAACTATATTTCTGATCATATATCCTATGATCCAAAAATATCTTTCATGTTTCATATGAAGGGGAAGAGAATATTTTAAATTCAAACTTATCATGATTTCAATCTTTGGTACTACATGTATGATATAGGGGGGAAAATATAGAATAGGTCAAGCTTATGCGAGTGACTCCTCATATATAAATCATCTATATAGCTCAAGTGAGGTTTCTATCATCATATATTAAGAAAGAGAAGAAGGGAGAACATGTATTTTGAGTATCTTTTGCACAAAGCATCATACTCTCGTAACTAGAGTTCATATATTACCTCACTTGCAACTAATGATGAGATTCACAAAAATATGTCACTCAAGCTAGGACCTAACTCAGCCAAAGGATTGACTTTCAACTTCTGAGTTTTCTACCCATAACATTATTTGTACCCAACTCTTACAAATAAGATTGAATCATGCAAAAGGACTCAACTCATCTACCTAGGAGGCTAGGAGTAACCCAGCTTAGGACATATCATTTCACATATATCTTAGGGTAGGTCCTACGACCTTCTCCTTGTGGGTCTCACTCTCTCTGGAGTTCACCACATATCTTGTCCTAACACTAGAGGTCCTCCTTTGTAAAGGAGCTTGAGGCTCATGCTATTCAACTCTATTTGAATTTAGTTTATCTTAAATAAGAAAAGGGATGTACTTTCATCATCAAGAGTTAGCTTAGAATCTTCAAACTTTGATTCAATGCATAAACAACTTAGACCCTTTTTAAGGAAACGTATAGCATCAGAGATCAAACTTAGACAAGATTTCACATGCTTATTTCAACTATCATTCTATCATCTAATCTATGTATCACAAATCTTGATAAGGATCCAGACATCTAATCTAGACTACTCTCTCTTCTAGACTGATGTCACTCCCTTTCACTTAGGTTGCATGAACACTAACTACTCTCCAGTGTGAGGGACACATTTTCATATTTACATATATATAATAAAATATTATATAGTTTTTCTCCGAGAAAGAAGACGTCAGAGAAAATTGTCGAGGCTCGATCCGATTGGAAAACAAAGCCAAATCAGCAAAATCGAGTGTCCCACACACAGTGGATAGTTTAGTGTCATGTACCCTAGTAAAATGGTGAGAACAAGATGTAGACTAGTGTAGCTACCCAATACATATGAGCTCTATATGGAAAGGGTTTCAGACACTTGTCTAAACCTAGTTCTCGAACATCTAGGTTCTAACTTAGAGGCTAAGTCAAACCTTATTCATATAGAACAACTTACTAAGTTTCTAAGGTTTAAAGTGAAAGGTGAGATTTAGTTTTAGGTTTCATAGTGAGCAATTGTTAGGTGTAGCTATTGTTCATGCTCTGATACCAACTGTGACGTCCCCGAATTTTGATTTCTCCAAACCCTATTGGGAATGAGATGTCAGAATCCGAAAACATCATCCAATCATACCAAAGAGCGATGCGGAAGCATAATACGCATAGATGAACATACAACCATATCATTCTCAACATTCAACATGTAAATTTATACAACATGAATTATTACACATGATTTACAATTACATATTGCATGAAATTTCTACAATCTAAGAACATGTATGCTAAACTAGGATCTACACAATAGGTACAACCTGAACAGTGCTCACTTCACATCTTTTATCCCACGCCATCTCTGAACCTAAAACATACGTGAAACAACAAATCAACACACAAGGTGTTGTGTACATGGGCAGAAGATACATATATTTATGGCTTTCATAAATTTGAAAAAGATTTGCAGTAGGAAAGAAAATCATAGAAAACACTTCTTTATTAAGCGAAATATGCCAATTTAAGTCATTTTCCTAGATGAATTGCATTATCAAGGTGGACTAGTACCAAAACATAAATATTGAGCCCATCCCCGTGTACCAAGTACTCTAGGGAAACTCCCCGTACACCGTGTGCTCTAGGGAGGTGTACTAGCCAACATTAATCCATTCCCTCGTAAGGGGGATAATGAACACCTTAAATAACTACAAAACATCTACTCATAATTTATGTTTTTAAGTGACAAAACAACGAGTACTACATAGCAATACTACATCCAATATTTGCAAATAGAAGAGAGCATACATACATATCCTGATTTCAAGCAAGAAAACCATAGTCATATAATTAAATAAAGCCCACGTACCTGAGTTCAGAGATTTCTAACTTATTCTTGATCATCTAGAAGTCTGGTCATCACCTGATTAAGAGAAGACCACATACTATCATCAGATTCTCATCATCTTAACCCTAGTGGTGTTCATTAGGGTTTATATTATCTCATTAGGATATTCCAACGTTTACTTGCATTGTTGTCTTATATTTATCTTAATGATGTCATTTTCCAGATTATGATTCATTATCTGAATACTAGGTTCCATATTCTATTTTTGTGCACATATTAACCCTAGGTTACATCATTAATCTAGATTAGGGTTTTAAACCATGTATTAATATTCATCTTCATATAACATGGATTTTGTTCATCTTTATGATCTCATAATTAAAACTGAGGTTCAATATACTGATATAAGCTTACTCTGTGAATTTCATCATTTATTGACCATGTGTGCAATTACTGCATTTTATTTAGGGTTATCAACCCTAATTAGTCATATTAAGCAAATTACATGATTTCGAGTCATAACATGACCATATCTGATATCATATGCATTCTATACATAATTAGGACTCTATTAACATGTTCTCATAATTTTAGGCCATTGTTTACTATTTATTATCCATGAAACAACTGCATATCATCTTACATGATATTGCTAAGATTAGTTCATCAAAAGACTGATATTATGGTTTCATATTGTTCTACTAATTTTTCTGAGAATAATGGTACCTTGTTTGTATTTTTCTGATAATCAAGCTAATTACTGTGATTTAATGAAGATCTGAGCATTTACTGAATTATTACCTTTTTCTGGCCAATCACGTGTCGCCACGTGGCATACGAGAGTCTGCGCTGATCCGGGTTCTGTTGGTTTTCCTTGGTTCAGCCAGGTCGGTCCGGTCAAGGGATTGGACCCGGTTCTTCTTGGTCTGACCTGGTCCACGCGATCAGTCCCAAGCGGGACTCTGATCTGCAGAGCGCCGCCGAGCGGGAGATGCTCCGGCGAGTCCTTGTCGGCTGAGAGCTGTTCCGTTGGCTCGGGTGAAGGTGCCCTCACCTTCGTCTTGTGCTTCCCCGTCGATGCGGCTAGCTATGTGGGTGCAACTCCCCTTGGGGCTCTGTGCCGCCATTGTGGATGAAGGGGTCGCCGGAGAGGAGGTCAGGGACGAAGAGATGATCTGGAGTGGTTTGTTCTAGCCGATAAGCATCGTCGGATTGAGGCGAAGGTGATGAAAGGTTGTATTCAGTGGGGCGAGACCCATGCGGTGCCGCCGAGGTTATGCGGCTGCGGAGAGGAAGGTGGACTTAGGGAAGGTGCTCGGAGATTGGCTGCATCAAATTGAGTTGAGCGGGAGTCTTAGGGGGATCTGGCGGAGCTAACGGTGTCCTTAGATGGGCTTTAGGATGCGTGGAAGGGAAAACCCCAATTGGGTGCCGCTTCCAGTGAGGAGCGCGAGATGGCGGAGGGTTGTTATCTCTGCTCCGGGCATGGTAGCATATCTGGCAGGGTTTGTTGAGTTCGGGTTGAGGAGTAGAATCGGTCCTCCAATAAATCTCGTGCAAAAGTTGTGGGAGCTAGGCGTGCGAGGTAGCCTCAGTATTAGTCTGATTCTGCTGGGATCGGCCGAGAAAAACGGAAGGTAGGAGACGAAGTCTCCCCTGCTGGATTGCTGATCAACGGTCATAAAATATTGGCCTAAACCAAGGTCCGCGCCCAATGCCTCAAAGGGTTGTGTGACACATATTTTCCCAATTAAACCGAAATCTTAGGTTCTAAGGTTGAGAACAAGGCAAATATACACATAACTTCAAATGCTTATATCTCCTAATTGGGTGGTCCAATTGCCACAAAATTTTAGGTGTAGCTTTATGATGTCATGATGTAGATGTGGCATAAATTTGGGAATAAAATTCGAAGGTTACACATGGTTATTGACTAAGAACATTAATACCTAAAGTTCACCTTCATGTGACACTTAGGGTTTTACATTATGTGAAAACGATATGCCATTTAATCCAAGTTGACTCCAAAACTTCAAGATTGGTTCATATGTATATGATTCTTCAAAAGAAATTAGTTCACTACTCACTAGATCACTAAATGAATGATTGGTCTTATGAGGACTTAATTAATCAGAAAGGATATTCATTCATAATTGAATTCAATTAAGCATCATAGTCCTCCATCATATTTCCAATCACCTAATTTGGGTGAAGGAATCCATGATTGTATAACCAATTCCTCAATTTGGTATTTGACATCTTACATAGAATGCTTGTCTCTCAATTATTGTATTAGTTATTAAAACTCAAAAATCTAGGTTATCACACTCCACTATAAGGCGCATGCTGGCAAGAAGCGAAGGCCGATTAGAACCTCAACGTGCAATCGTTAGAAAGTTACTGGAGACGGAGATAGAGAAGGTAGAAGAGAGTAAGGTAGATGTGGTGACTAGATGTTGTTGAGGAGGATGGTGGGTTAATGGGTGAAGGAGAGGAAGACAATTAGGGGAAAAGGAGGGAGGGAGATGGCAACTGGAAGGTGGTGGTGGAAGGGGGCTGCGACGACAAACAGGGAGGGGGGGCGCTGAGGGTGGAGGTAGCGGCGGAATTGATGGGAGGGCTGGAGGAGGCTAGAGGGAGGGGAGAGGAGAGGGTGGAGGCAAGGGATGGAGGAGGCGGCGACAACATGGGAGAGGAAGGCGGCATCAACATGGGGCGAGGATGGTGGGTGGCGGCTAGGGAAAGGAGAGGTTAGATGGCAACTAGTGTTAGTAGGGTAGATGGAGGCTAGGGTTAGGAGGGTAGATGGCAGCTAGGGTTAGGAGGGCTAGGGTGGATCGTGTTGCTTTGATACCATATAAACTAGGAAAAGTGTTTAACTCTATGTATAAAACAAGTTATAATGGATTGTCTTTTATAAGATAAGAGAGAGTAACGGGTGTGCCGCGCTGCGTCGGAGGGGGATCTAGGGTGTGAAGCGGCATGTTTCAGTCGACTCCACCTTGTTCAAGAGTGACAGGTGGAGAGGAGCCGTGCTCTAGGTTTGCCTCTGTGCTGCTGCCCCGTCCAGGTGAAGATGATCTTCGATCTCCTCGTGAGATCCTGCGATCCTCCTTCCCAGAGCCACGATCCAGTGCAAAGGTGATCAAAGTCATCGTTCAGTAGCATCCCGACGGCTGAGATGGCGGCTGAGTCTGCTAGGCGCTCCGGAGGCGTGCTCTCTCCTCCAGTGGTCCAAGTTGCCTGGCCTTCGGGATGGGCGATGGTGATGGGCGGCTGAGGATTGTTAAGCGCCCTCAATTCCGGCGTGGCTCGCTGGACGACCTGGATCCTTTCTTGCTGCTCGTGGGTGGCGTGGCGACGGGGGGCAGATCCTTATCTCTCCCACGTTGTGTGTGCTTCTCTGGAACCAAGAGTTCGGACGCTCTCTAGGTGTTCGAGGAGGGGCCACTGTGCAAACAGGTGGCCTTCGTGGGGTTGGATTCTAAGGACATCAGATTGTTTTCTGTCTTTCCTTGTATGCCCCTTCTGCTGCGTGTTGCTGGACCAGGTGTAGCTGATCGAAGGAAGAAGATGCAACCTTCTTGGTGCCTTGTTCCCTTCCTGCTAGGCTTGAGATGTTCAGTGCTGCTATGTTGCTGTTGGTAGCTTAGTTCCAAGAGGACAGGTTCACATTCAATCCTTGAGGATGGTGTTCGTTGAAGTTTTCCCTCTGCTACAATTTTTGGGTGTATTTACTGTCAGCTAGTTGGAGTTGGAGCTGCCAGCCAGTATCTTCCAAAAGGCTAGATGTTGACCTCCTTTTTCTTGCTTCTAACTGCCGTCCAATACCAGGGCCTTCGGGTCTCTTGTGACTGGCTTCATCTTTATTGGTTGAAAACAGTTCTTTGATCTGATACCTAGGGGTTCCTTTTGGGTGTCTCGCCCATTTAGAAACCTGATGTTCTGGTAGCTGAGAAGGTCAGAAGCTTCATGCCTAGCTACAAGCTGGAAAACTAGAGTTTGTTCTATGTCAAGCTACTGTTACTACTTGTGGGTACGCTGAATGCATGTAATAGTGGCTTGTATTAGTCCTCTTCTGGTAGGAATGCTTGGAGCTAGCTCGTGTAGTTAGATAGGCCCTCTTAGATTTGTCTCGTCTAGATATCTTGTGTTTCCCCCTGCGTGGGGCGTTTGATCTTGTTTGAGCTTTTAGCTCCTGTCGATGTAATGGGGTACTTAGTGCCCAAAGTTTTTTGGTTTCTATAGTAACACGCTTTTTGACCGACCAAAAAAAAAGATAAGAGAGTAACACAATAGATAGAGTTAGGCAATTTGGGATAAAAGAAAAAGGCTAAAGACAAGACAAGTCTAAAGCCCATAACAAAAGAAATAACATAACATAACACAATAAAGCACATATACTAATATGAATTAGTTTTAATTATTGAATCGAGTCTACAACAACCAAGTAGCCAAACAACATGGACGAGAAAAGAATATTACTTGGGTCGTGATTGGCAGGGCCACATGCCCTAAGGCGCAAGGCCTTCCACTTTGTTTCTTTGCCGTTTTGCTGCATGAGTATATAAGTAAGACAATTATATGTATGTATATATATATGCATATATATACATATATGCATATATATACATACATATATATATGTATATATATATATATATATATATATATATATATATATATATAGAGAGAGAGAGAGAGAGAGAGAGAGAGAGAGAGAGAGAGTCAGGCTAGAATACACTCGAGTGTACAGATCGCATGAATACACTCAAGTGTGTTTGCATATCTAGACTATTTTTTGCAAAATGTAAACCATTGATCTTCACCGTCATACTATAACTAGGCTACATACAAATTTTGAGTCCATTTGGATGAGTGTAAGTCACTCATCCAAGGGCAACAAAATAGACGCGCGAAACTAATTTGAAATGCATACTTTTTGTGGTCTTTATAACATGACCTATAAATGTCCAAATATGCTCAAATTTTGCGTATGAGCTATTCATAAGATGTTTAAGAAGATCAACAGATTAGATTTTTGAAAAAAATATTGCATCATGAAAAATTACTTGAGTGTATTATGCTCCGAATACACTCGAGTGTATTCTAGCCTGACTCTCTCTCTCTCTCTATATATATATGTATGTATGTATATATATGTAACTTTATGTTCTAGGTCACCCGCGGATGTCTGCAAAACATGCTAACTAAATTGGTGGGTACGGGTTTAGGTAATTTTAAGCGGGTGGTAAAATTTGTTGGCCCAAACCCAACTTAAACGAGTAAACCCATGGGTGCCTGCAGATTTTGACCCCGTTTGATATGTTTAATGATTGCTCAAGCTTCTATTGGTTGTTGATTCGTCAGTTTCACAAAATCTATTTACGCAAGTGACAGTCTAGTAAAATCCTAGTTGTGGAACAATATTGATCCCTAAATTGCATCTAGGTTCACGTTTTAATCCACAACCAAACAAATCTTAGAAGCTGCAAAGAAACACTTGCACAAGAGAATGATCTCCATCTTTAGACCTCTATCATTGCCTCTTTGTCGAATGACAAGATAGTCACTCTCTGGAGGATTATTTTGGTGTCATAGGGTCTATATCTCTCAAGAACTTAGCTTCTACCAGCCATGAAAAACCAGTGATCAAATGAAAAACAAAGCCGGCCTGGTAACAACTAGATTTTTGTCAGGGTTAAATTCTATCTATGCTTTGACCAGAAGTGTCATTCTTGCTACAGATAAACTACCAAGCCTTGAGGAGGCATTTGTGAGGATCCAACAATCCTCTTTTGAGTCAGTCTCTATCTCTACAGGAGGAGAAAACTCTAAAAATCATGCTTCTCTTGCTGTTGTTGCCAAGGACACTGGACGAGGTGCTGGACGAGGACGAGGCACTAAGATAAGAGAGAACTTTTTGTTGGAAACTCGGACATATAGAGGACAAGTGCTATTCTAAGCATGGTTGACCCCCTATTGGTGCTGAACATTATACGGCGACTATCTTGGAGCATCTACATTTGGAGCTTCCAGAGAGACGCAATCGGGTATTACTATCTCCAAGGAGTATGATTGTCTCCTTCAGACCACCCAACAAGTTTCTCTTAGTTCCTTTGCCAATCTTGTTTTAGATGCAATGCAGGTAACCAAGGGACATCACTTATTGCTTCTCACCCACCTTCTACATGGGTGGTGGATTCAGGGGCCTCTCATCATGGTATACAATCCATGCTTCTTTCTTCCTATTTGTATATCCCACATTCTTCTCTGACTCTAGCTGATGGACCACTCAGACGAGTACAAACTTGTGGATCTATACATGCATCATCTTCTTTGAGTCTACAATCTGTACATTATGTAGCAGACTTTCCTTTGAAATCTGATGTTTGTTGCTAAGTTGGTTGATTCTTTGAAATGCTTGGTGATATTTGGATCTTCCTTCTTTGTGTTACAGGATCCCAAGAGCTAGAAGACGATTGGTGGTGTATCTAGGAAAGGTGATCTCTACTTCTTCGAGGGTGATCGTCCAGCCTGCCAGATTCCTTCCACTTTTACTGTCCTTGGTTGCGTTCCCTTACAATGGCATTGTCGGTATGGGCACTCTTCCTTGTAGAGTTTTCAGAAGCTTGTTCTCAGCTTATCATCAATAAACTCTATCGAGTATCGGTCTTGTCAACTGGGCAAGGATCATCATGTTTCGTTTCCTACTTATATTTTAAAATGCTCTAAATGCCCTTTTGATCTTATTCATAGTGATGTCTGGGTTCCTGTTAAGGAGTCAAATTACAATGGCTTCCGTTATTTTCTTTCCTTTATTGATGATTTCTCCCAGATGATTTGGATATACATAAGTCTCGAGATGAGGTTTTGTCAGTTATCCAAACCTTTTATCAATTAACAAAAGTTCAATTTGAAGCGCATATAAAAATCCTTCGTATTAATAATACCTTAGAGTATGTTTAAAGGTTGTCGCTATTTTTTGTGATTCGTATGGCATGATTCACCAAACGACTTGTACTCATACACGTAAGCAAAATGGAGTTGCTCAGCGCAAAATCGTCATTTACTTGATGTAGCTTGTACGCTATTGTTCCAAATGTCTATGCCAAAGAAGTTTGGTCTAATGCTCTTCTCACTGCTTGTTTCTTGATTAATCATCAACCATCCCTCTAATCTGTTTTACGACCAGACGAGGAAGCTTTTTCAGTTTCCCTTTATGTCTTTGGTTGCACTTCGTTTGTTCATGTGTTTAATCCATGTGCCAACAAGTTGTCTCCTCGCACAATCCGCACCATCTTTTTGGGATATTCTCCCACACAAAAGGGGTATAAATGTTATTGTCCTAGTCTTCGTCGTATGTTTGTGTCGGCTGACGTTACTTTTCATGAGTCCACTCTGTTCTTTAGTGACCTCGTCCAGTGTGAGGGGGAGCACAACCATGAGAGTGAACTCACCTTTGACAATGATAGAGATTTCAGAATGATAGAGAGCGAGGGCCACCACTCCTAGTGTCGTATGATGAGAGTTAGCTAGATAGGGGTGAGCAAATAATGGTCCAGACCGCAAAACTGGACCGGACTGGTCAGTTCAGTCCGGTCCGGTCCATAATGAGTTCGGTCCGGTCCGCGGTCCGCAAATTTTGGTGAATTCGGTCTTCGGTCCGGTCCATTCCAAAAAGGTCCGACTGTGGACCGGACCGTAGATTGACTTTTATGTAAAATACATGTATATTTGTCGATATATTATGTAACAAGTACAACTAAAGTACACATATAAGCACTAGTAGCGTAAATATTTTCTATTAATGTTATATAATTGTTAGAAGTAATTAATATTATCTACTTTTTACAATTAAATAAGTTGTGAAAAAAGTAAAAAGGCTGATTACGGTCCAAACGGTCCAGTCCGGTTCGGTCCTACCTCGAAACGGTCCGGTCTCGGTCCAGTCCTACCTCGAAACGGTCCGGTCTCGGTCCAGTCCTACCTCGAAACGGTCCGGTCTACGGTCCATAAATTCTTGCAAATCAGTCCTCGGTCCGGTCTGGTCCGGTTCTGGACCGATGCTTACCCCTATAGCTAGATACCACTCCTATTATACCACCACCATCACCACCTTCACCTATTCAACCTTATCCATTGGTTTACACCAGGCGAGCATGATATCACTCAGAAGATGTAGCGACATCAGTCCAATAGATTGACTCATCATCGTCGGATACTCCTGAGGTATATGTTCATGCTAAGAGTTCTCTTGATGCTTCTGTTTCAGACTTACACCTTTTAGGTGCAACTCGTAAAGGTGTTCAGTCTTGCACAATATGACATCCGATCTCTATTGTTTGTTGCTTATCTCATTTGTCAGCAACAACGTGCACATTTGCTCTTCAATTAGATTCTACACTATTCCTCGCTCATATGCAAAAGCTGTTGGACATGACAAAAGGGTATAAGCCATGGATAGTGAGGTGGAAGCTCGTTACGAGAACTTCACATAGGACTTGGTGGATCTTCCTCTTGGGAAGTCTGTTGTAGGCTGTCATTCGGTGCATACTGTTAAACAAAAACTGTATGGATGTATTGACCGCCTGCAGACTCGATTGATGGCCAAAGGGTACACTGAAACACATGGATTGGACTTCTTCGAGACTTTTTCTCCTGTTTCTCAACTCAGTTTTGTAAGAATCCTTATTTCTGTTGCTACTCATTATGACTGGACTCTTCTCCAGTTGGATATCAAATTGAGTGTTGCACTTATAGTTTGGGTAGAGTTGGCCTTCTACTGATCACTCTTTATTTGTGTGCAAATCCTTTCATGGCACTGTTATTTTGGCTGTATGTGGACGATAGTGCCATCACATGTGATGATCTTACTGACATTTCATAGCTCAAGGAATGGCTACAAACGCAATTGTAGACGAAAAATTTGGACAATATTCGTTATTTGAGGTTCTATGTTCCAAGAAAGGCACAAATCTTTCTTAGCGAAAATATGTTCTAGATCTTCTTGCAGAGACAAGCATGACACATTGCAGACCAATCTCCACGCCTACAGATTATCATACCAAGGCAACTATTTTTGATGATTGATTTTTTGGATCCAACAAAGTACAAATAGATTGTGTGGGTAAGCTAATCAATTTGACGGTTACTCAACCTGACATCTCCTATGCAGTGGGAATTGTTAGCCAGTTCATGGGTGTACCCAAAATGTCGCACTGGATGGCGGTCACCTGGATCCTATGTAGGTCTCACTTATTTCACAAGGGTCTCTCGTCTGCTTCCTTGAATCTTACTGGATACACTGATGCTGATTGGGCATGTGATGTTGGAAATAGATGATCTACCTCAAGATATTGTGTGTTCCTTGGGTCATATTTAGTGACGTGGAGGAGCAAGAAACAAAATGTGGTAGCACGGTCAAGCACAGAGGTGAATATTGAGCAATGACATATTCTTGTTGCGAGCTACAATGGGTTGTGTCCATATTGTCTGAAATGGGAGTGTCTGTTGAAACTCCAATCTCTCTCATGTGTGATAATCTGGAAGCCATTTACATTGCTAGCAGTCTTGTGTTCCATGAGAGGATCGAGCACGTTGAGGTGGATTGCCACTTTGTTCGTGATCTAGTGCTCTTCAGGAAGATTCATACTCATGTTTGCACTGGACATCAAGTTGTAGATATCTTCACCAAATCCCATGGTTATCAAAATTGGACCGGTCATTGAACTAGTGGGGCTATCGTTTCCTGGTTAACCGGTCCAACCGGTGGTTGAACCGGTTCAACTGATGACGTCATCAATGAGGTCATATATAAATATATTATGCTAAAAATATATACAAGATGTGAAGATTAGAAGAATATGATCCAACTGAAACTATCATGAAGCAAGTCCAAATCTTTTTCCCACTCTATGCAACAATTTTTCGACATACTCCCAAGTGGGAACAGACTTTGTCCACAAAAAAGACTCCTTGCAACATAGTGTCATTTCTACTATCTATTATCTACAAAAGAACACAAGGGTTAATGTAAACAGTAGTTGGGCGGTAATGCAAACAGTAGATGAAGCATGAACTGATGAGGGGAAGACAATGAAAAAAAGGAAGAATGACGATAACAATAGGTGAAGGTGTGTAGAGATGAAGAAAAAAACGTACAAGACAGCAAAACAACAGGTGAAGGGGAGTAGGAGAAGAAGAAAAAAAAAGTGAAAAAAAATAAAAAAGAGTACAACAGGTGAAGGGACTGAAACCGGCCAGTTCTGTCTAACCAGACCGGTTCTACCAGTTGGACCGGCCAGTTGGCCGGTTTTTGCCGGTTCTTGGGTGACTTCCGGGTTTGGAGCCTGACCGGAACCATTTGGCCACTGGTTCCCGATTAAACCGGTCCAACTGGCTGGTTCAATCCAGTTTTAATAACTCTGCCAAGTCCCTTATACCTTCAACTTTTAGCCATATGAGCTCCAAGCTGTGCATGCGCAATATGTACCCTCTAGCTTGAAGGGGATTGTTAGAAAATAGCACATATTCATGTAGTCTTTTCTTATTTGCTTTCTTTATTGGGTCTATTATGTAAATGTTCTCTTCCTATATATTAAAGGCTAACCTGCTACAACAGGGTATCGCTTTGGCCCAATACTTTCTTATGGCTCTTTTTTGAATCTTAAATTTATAATTCAAACATTGCTACCAATTACCAACCTGCAACATAATACTTGTTTTAATCTAATAACTATACTATATGGCAGCTAAGCGGCTAATGAATTGTGGCCCTGTGACCTAAAACATTTTTTTACTATTGAGGAACCGCCCCACTAGACGGGCCACTTTGGTGTGCCCCCTTCTTAAACAACGTAAAACCCTCGTGCCCGAACATCCCGCCCGTGCGGGAACCGGTTAAAACACACAGTTGGCCGGCATGCAAAACATGTACCATTTCTGGAAAATAGCTCTTAGTTGGGGGGGGGTTCAAACCTAGGGCCTCTCACAAGGGTTTACTGAACCCGGCCACCCAAGCTACTCCTCGCCGTTCCTAAAACATGTCCCTCTTACAAGTTCTATGTGGTCTCAAAACTGAATTGTGAGCTATTGTTTGGTAAATTCATCTGACTCTTCCAGGTAATCTGTCAATGGGGCTCTCTTTTTGGATCCCTACTTCATATTACATATATTCCTACCACGCTACAAAGAAGCAACAAAATAGTGTTCTTTAACTAACTGAGCAATATGGAAGCTAAGTGGCTGGAGAAAATGTCAACCATAGACCTAGAACCATAATTGTTTGTGGGTTTCTACATAATCCCAATACTAACCGTGATTTATTTTTTGGTAGATTCATTGGCCCTTCCAAGTTAAAAAGGGGACCAGCTTGCACACTGACAACAGCGAAGCTCTTGACATACCCAGCACATGGAGGGTTATGGAGAAACTGTACGACTCTGGCAAAGTCCGTGCTATTGGTGTCAGTAATTTTTCTTGTAAGAAGCTTGAAGATCTCCTTTCCATGGCACGCATTCCTCCAGCAGTTAACCAAGTAGAGTGCCACCCTGTTTGGCAGCAGCAGAAGCTTCATGCTCTCTGTAAAAGCAAGGGCATTCACCTCTCTGTATGTTAGCAACCATCTGTCAATTATCCAATTCTCTCTGAGACAGGAAAATCATGCCCTTTCTCTTCCACAGTAAAGTCAGTTCTTTTTCATTAGTTACTTGGATACTTGCAGGGCTACTCCCCCCTTGGCTCTCCAGGCACCACTTGGTTGAAAGGCAATGTGCTCGCGAACCCAATTCTGAACTCAATTGCATCAAAGCTTGGTAAAACTCCTGCTCAAGTTGCTCTGCGCTGGGGAATCCAGGTGGGACACAGTGTTCTCCCTAAGAGTACAAACGAAAAGAGGATAATGGAAAATCTTGGTATATTTGACTGGTTTATACCTGATGATCTGCTTGCTAAGTTCTCAGAGATTGAACAGGTAACTTTTTAGTCTCAACATATGTTCTGTTTGATTTCAAGTCGTCTCAAGAACATAGTTTGCGGAAATGTGTTACGAAAAATATTTCCTTTTCCAACACAAAATATCTGTTTGCCTGTCATCCACAAGGTAGGTTCATTACAAACAATAAATGAAACTGAGATTCAATTGTGGATTCCAGTCTTTTGTTTGGTTGGTATCAGAGGTTTTGTTTGCTTCCTCTTGGGAATTATGACTGTACTTGAAAGAATTATAGTTACACATTATACTGTTTGCATAAAATGTATAATTAACTATAAAATCTATTGAATAAAGCTACTATAATATTAGTATGTAATTTATCAATTATAACAGATGCTATACGCCTTTTAATGTTTTTTTCACGATTGGTATAAAGTCTATTGAATAAATGCTACTATAATAATAGCATGTAATTTATCAATAATAACAGATACTATACGCCTTTTTTGAATTTTTTTTTCACGATTGGTCCTCGATGTAATGTATTGTGGTTGTTTACATATTAATGCAAAATGTGATTATTTTAGTTGTCAATTACATAAAATATTTTAACAATCGTCCAATCAAGTAATGACTATTATGTTAGTTTATATTTATAACATGTGTTATAATAGGAAAATTCCGGAAAACCAAAGTTTGTGAACTGCTTTCTATACAAGTTCCTAGACTGTATTACTATCCGTGTGTGGGTAATACTGGCTTACACACGTCTTCAGTGATTCTTGCCCAACTTATACAAATGGCCATATACTCCTTGTCAACTTCCAATTTAATATATATATATATATATATATATATATATATAGAGAGAGAGAGAGAGAGAGAGAGAGAGAGAGAGAGAGAGAGGCTAGAATACACTCGAGTGTATTCGGAGTAGAATACACTCAAGTAGTTTTTCATGCAATATTTTTTTTCTTCAAAAATCTAATCCGTTGATCTTCTTAATCATCTTGTGAATAACTCATATAAAAAGCACATTTGGACATTTATAGACCATGTTATAAAGACCGCAAAAATTATGCATTTCAAATTAGTTTCGTGTGTCAATTTTGTTGCCCTCAGATGAGTGACTTACACTCATCCAAATGGGCTCAAAATTTGTATGTAGCCTAATTATAGCATGACAATGAAGATTAATAGTTTACATCTTGAAAAAATAGTCTTGATATGCAAACACACTTGAGTGTATCTGTGCGATCTGTGTACACTCAAGTGTATTCTAACCTGACTCTCTCTCTCTCTCTCTCTCTATATATATATATATATATATATCAAACACAAATTGTGAAACTTTTGAAAGATAAGTCTATCTTTTAGTATAAGATTTAATAACGCTAATATGAACCCCATTAGCTTGACTATTTCCAGCATTTGCCTCTTGCTTTCCCCTATTATCATCATCTTCAATCTACTAAAACCTTTGCAGAGAAGAACAGTAAAGCTGACATACTCTCTAGTGTTGTAACACAGTACGGTACCTACTAGCAGGCATTGTGTGTACATTTAACTATACCCATGTTGCTGTCATATGCTTACATTCATAAAAAAACTGAGATAGCATTAAAGTTAATTTGCTTAATATTAGCCTTGGTGGATTTGTTTCTTTGCTATTTCCTTTCTCGTTTTTCCATTGTCTGATGCACCATCCATTCTTCCTGCAGGAAAGACTCGTCAAGGGTGACTTTATTGTTGGTGGGAAGAGCATATACAAGACAGTCACAGAGCTTTGGGATGGCGAAATCTGAAGCTTACATTCAAGAATCATGATCCAGCGACATAAAACTAAAGAGCAAGTGTTTCTCGCCTTGCAGCATGAACGCACAATGACTGATACTCTGTGGATGTGGTTTCTCAAGTTTGTCTCTTTTTGAAATCTGCATGTATCTTTCACAACGTGGCAAAATGACAATGAGTGATGCAGGGCCGTTGAATTTGTGTCCAAACCTTTGACATTAAATAATTGGGTTTGAGTTTGGATGGTCAATCCATAATTCTTTTAGATCTGCTGGTATCCGAAAACTGGTTCGAACTAAAAGTCAGTCGGTTCCAAGTTGGGAAAATGTGATATCCAATTTCCAGATTTCTTAGCACTTTTAATACTAATTTTATCACATAACATTTAGAATTATCATCATGGAGTATTATTAAATAAAAGTACGAATTTGTGTGTTACCTATTTTTTTGATGTGTGGGAACCACCCCGAGGAGGCACATCGGAGACCCCACTCCGGCAATGTAGAACCCCCGTTGCATCTATAACTTTTTGTCTATGGGTGGCAGCTTGATAATCTAATGTGACCACGGATTGGTCTGTTTTGTTGGCTACCTTTAGGGTGTGGGTGATTCAAATCTTATTTTTCTTCTAACTTTCTTGACTCCTATAAGATATACACTAGACTGCAAACGTGGTGAACCACTCAAAACTAGACTTGTAAACAGATCGAATACGGAGTGGATACTACTATATTTGATATCTGGATTTGAAATCCGGTTTTGAAATAATATATTTGATCCGATATCGACGAATGTCATGTAAAAATATTTGAATCCGGTCTGAATGAATAATATATGAATTTGGACAAATATCTGAATCTGGCCATATACTCATAAATGTATTGTTAATAAACATATTATATATAGAAAATATTGATATTACTATGAAAATATATGATAAAATATTTATATTTTCATATATATATATTTATTTATTTAACAATATATGTATATATTTATCGGGTTTGGATTTTTTTGGAGTGGATATAATTAAATTTGATATCCTATCCAAAATGTTTAGATATGAAATTTCATATCCTAAGTCCAATATGGATTATGCGGATATTGGATTTTTTTTTAAATTTTAGACTTAAATCATGGATTTTGAATATCCATTTACATGCCTACTCAAAACGCTCAAGGAAGGTAGCACCAATGATATGTAATGAGAGGTAATGTATCTTTATGGATGAACCATTGTGTTGAATTGTTGATTCAGGTGTCCCACATGTTGTGCATATTTGTTTTGGGTGTCCTACATGTTGTGCATATTCGTTGTAATCTTTGAACTGCTTTTTTGGCCTCTAGGGGTGGGCAATCCAGATCCCATGCTTAGCACCAACTTTCGTGCCTTGTGTTCATACTATATCCGTAAATTTGTCACGTGAAAATAGGGAACATATCAATGTCTAGGTTGGTACACCACATAATTTTTAAGGGTGTCTTGGATTGCGATTCGGAGAGGGTCTCCATGAGCCTTTGCTTGACAAACACGTTGATCTAGTTTTGTTGCACTCCTAGAGGTAGGCAATTTGGGTACTATGTTTGGCACATGCTTTCTGGAAACCTTGATTTCTCTTTTCAATCACCATGTAGTGCTTTACTGGTTGGTGATGTGAAGTTGGAGTCTATCATAATTGGTAAAGGAACGGTAGTCACACTGCAACAACTACAACAAATGGACATGGCATTTATGTTTTTTCTTGAAGTGCATTACAAGATGAAATTAAGAAATGAGGATTCATGTTGTGATTCATCAACCGTCTACCCAACATTTTGATGCCTAGAGATTGAACTAATGTCATTACTCTCCAAGAACCTCAACTCATGTGGTGTCTATATCTTCTAAGCTTGTTATCCTAACATAGTTTAACGGAAAACCACGAGGAAAAGGGCACCATGTCATCCAGAGGGATAATGACCAAGAAGTTGTTCTACCCATTGTCTAGCTCTTTACTACTTCAACATGTTATTAACTCTCTCGATCACTACTTTCTTCTTTACAAGAATTTCCTACATCACATTTGTCCAATTGCATCTCCTTATGATATTTATTAGATGCCTATAATGACTTAACCTAGTGCATCATAGACAAACTAGAAATTATCAAAAGTATAAGCTGCACTTCACATGCATCTTCTTGGAAAGGAACACAAAATGTGCGTATATGCATAAAGGTTTCAGCGTATAGTTTTTATAGTTGAATTGTTTGTATACAAAATCTAAATATAGTTTCAGCTGCAATTCACTTATATCATTCTTGGAAAGGAACACAA
Organism: Alisma plantago-aquatica; assembly: GCA_963693085.1. Taxonomy (NCBI): domain Eukaryota; kingdom Viridiplantae; phylum Streptophyta; class Magnoliopsida; order Alismatales; family Alismataceae; genus Alisma; species Alisma plantago-aquatica. The sequence continues at coordinate 263,550,143 of OY856411.1, forward strand.
ACTGTGTGTAGGTATAAAGTCTCAGTGCCTAACTTGTATAGTTGTATCGTGGGTATACACATTTAAATACCTATTTTGTAGTTGAATTATTGATCTAGAAGGTTTACCATTGGCGTGCTTTTTTATTTACTAGTCAACACACACATGCCCCACATGTGAAAAATAATTTTAGATACAATTTTATTGTAATCATCTTAGGGACTTTTGTTGTGTAAAATTAAACACAATATTTTTTACAATATGAATCAACACAATGAGAATGAAATCATATTTTCTATGTTGTTATGCACATGTACACATGCGCATGTCATGTCATATATATTACTCTTGAAAAATAGATGAAAAATTACAATGGAAAAAAAGAACATGTAAATCTATAGGATGTAAGATTACATGTTGATTTCAGTACTTTTTATGATGAAAACATTGTTCGTCTTGTTTTTTACAACATGTTAATTAGGGAGGTAGATAATTAAGGAAAAGAGAGTTGAAATCGTTTTACATGGATTAAGAGAAAGATAATAAATTTTGATAATGGGAGAGGGAGATATTTGTGGAAAGAAAGTTGAAAGATTATTTTAATGGGATGAGGAGCAAAAGAGAGCGAAGAGCCCAAAATGGAGTAGAGGGAGTCGTGGGGTGTTTGTGAATGGAGGGAAATAGAATTTGCGGATTTACGATTAAGTGGGTGTGAAGTAGAATACAAAGAGATGAAGAAAGATGATGCTTTTATTATTTTGAAACATGAAGTTGCAATAATTATAGTGAGAAATGAAAAGATAGTTATTATAAAAGGATTTATAGAATTAAAGCTATTTAAAGGAAAGGTTGTAGAGAGACCGTGGTTAGCGTACTCATAGGGGGAAAGATCGATCCTCTGAATGTTGTATTTACACAAAATGAATTAAAAAAATCAAGATTGTAAAAAATGGAAAGAAAAGAGAAATTTTTTATGAATATATATCACAATATATATTTAAAACTATAACAAAAAAATTGTAGTATACATAGTCTGCGGATGACTTATTTTATGTATAACGTTAAATAAAAACTACCTTCACATCAACCTTAATCATAACCACTGATTAATTTGAGAAAATGTTATCATATCAGTTGAAAATACACTCATTGCGCTATAAGGTGTTAGAAAGATATATTGGTACGCTGCACTTTAAAACTCTTCATTATTGGTGGAGGTTTTCCTCATTAAATTAGACAATTGTTGCTAGAATTATGGGAGAGAATTAAGGAGGAGAGGAAGACGAAAGTGAGTAACTACAAAATCCTAATTTATTATATGGCCTAGAAGCAAAATATAGGAAAGAAAATGACGATGAAAAGGGAAAAGAAAGTGGCCGTATCTCGTTAGTTGAGGAGGGAGAGAATATGGGGGTAAGACGGAGATGCGTACGTGGTCAATAGTAGTTAGTTGGAGAAAGAGAATCGTAGAGGGTATATTAACTTATCTGAGAAAAACATGGGACACATGGATTAAAGAAAAAGAAGGGCACATGAGTTGTTTGTTATGAAGTGGAGAAGGCAATTTAATAGGAGAGAAGTATTTTAGAAATAATTGGAGAAAAGGTGAGAAAAAATGTGAGAAGAGATTGAGTTAAGAAGAGAACGACAATTCAAAATGTTGTCTTATGATTGGTCACAGAGATTTAGAATGGCTGGTTCATAAATAGGTGGAAAAACTCACTCTTTTTGTAGTAGTATAGATAAAAAATCATTTCAAATGCACCACTATTCTTAAAATACAATTATAGGCAAACATATCTCCTAGTTAATTTTAACTGTATTTCTTCTGATCATGCTAGGCGAATTTATAATCTTCTTTTTCTCTACGCCCCGCCTTCCTCTATATTAAAATTTAAGGACCCTTGTTAAGAAGGAAAACCCACCTCAACCATGCATTAGTGTCCCTTAGATAATGAGTTTTAAGCATCTTTTCTACCACAAATTATATACGACCCATGCTGTCCTAATTATTAATAATATATACTTTTTAGGATCCAGGATTGCCCTCTCATTTCATGACACCATGCGACATTGATATTCTAGAAGCTAGCGTAGGAACACCAAGTTAAAATTATTTGAGATGCATTTGATGTAGGAATCACATTGGAAAATTTTCTCTACACCTTATCGAAACTCTTAATCTCTAATAATTTGTACATTCTCATCCTTGAAGTTTTCTAGTGGTATGACAAATTCCACCAAAAATAAGATTCATTGGACACCCCTTCTCTCATCATCACTTCTTGTTGTTTAGGCAACTTTTATCTTGACTTTGAGGGGAATTTTTGCAGATGCATCGATGCATGGATGGTTTTGTATGGTTTAAAATTAGATACAGTGATACTAAGATCCATCAATTAAATTCCCTATTTAAGAAGACTTCTACTTTTCCTATATGCTCTCTAACTAGTCCCTTCACTACAAAGATTTACAAACTTCAAAACTCCTTTTTGATGCTCGGTTAAACTCTTAAACATGTCCATATTTCTTATATCAATGCAAAAAGTATGGGTCTTTACACGTTTTCTAGAAAAGTGAATATTCTAGTAACCTCATCCCCTCAAGCAAGACAACCCATTATATGATCCATTATTAATTCTACACATTAGAATGATTTTTTTAAAGAGTTTTATTAATATATTCTAAGCAATAATTCTTCCCTACTGAGTTTTCCTTTTCCTTTTCTTTTAATTTTGTCATTAATATTGACTTTCATATATATATATATATATATATATGAGAAACTTTTAGTTGCCCGCACGGGTAACTTGATTACGCTACCCGTCAGCAGTACTCCCGCAACCCGGAGCGGAAAAAAGCGAAAAAAAAGCATCCGAGCGGAGAGAGCAGCTAGCGAACCCCAATTTGTCGCCCTCCCCAGCGAAGTAAAACCCCAATTCGTCGCCCTCCCCAGTGATTTCTCCCATTGTCGTGCAATCTAACCGGCGAAGACATCACCCAACCACTCCATCACCACCTCCTCCGTCATCACCTCCTCCATCATCACCTCCTCCAGTCGCTCCTTTATCGACTTGTCAATACTTAGAGATGACGAGGACGAAGAAAGCCTTGCGGAAATTGTCAACAATGCCTCCGTGGAGAAAGAATAGACCGAAAGTGGTCGAAATAGGCGACAACAACTTCGAAACGCACCAGTTTCAAGCCGACGAGAAGATGGAAAAAATAGGCAGAAGAAGCGGGAAAAGCAGCATCGGCTGCGGAAAGGGAAATACAAGAACAAACTACTCTGACAATTCTGAAAGGAGATAAGAAAGATGCTACCAAGGACACAGAAGCGGAAGAAGAGGGGAAAGAAGAAGCTGCGAAAATGGAGAAGGAGTTTTCTGCTGAGACTCCTCAGACAATACAGAAAGAGGTCAAAATAGGAGCTGCGATGGCTACTGAAGGAGATAAGCAAGCTACTTCTTTGACAACTCAGACACAAAAGAAAGGAAAAAAAAGAGGGGTTACAGCTCCCCCATGGATCAAACCTCAATCAAAAAGTGCAAAGCGCAGTAAGGTTGCTACTGCTGGTCGTGGAGGCAACAGAGCAACTGAGAAGAAAGAAGCTGCACGCAACAAAGCAGGAAAAGAAGAACAACAAGGTAATGCTCAAGTAAATGAAATTAATGCTTGAGTAGCTGAGATTAATACTTGAGTAACTGAGAGTAATGCTTGAGTAACTGATAGTAATGTTTGAGTAACTGAAATTTATGCTTGAGTAACTATTACAGAATGCTTGAGTAACCGAGATTAATGCTTGAGTAACTATTACTGAATGCTTGAGTAACCAAGATTAATGCTTGAGTAACTGAAATTAACTCTTGAGTAACTGAGAGTAATGTTTGAGTAACTAAAATTTATGCTTGAGTAACTATTACAGAATGCTTGAGTAACCGAGATTAATGCTTGAGTAACCGAGATTAATGCTTGAGTAACCAAGATTAATGCTTGAGTAACTATTACTGAATGCTTGAGTAACTGAGATTAATACTTGAGTAACTAAAATTAACTCTTGAGTAACTGAGAGTAATGTTTGAGTAATTGAAATTTATGCTTGAGTAACTACTACAAAATACTGTAACCGAGATTAATGCTTGAGTAACTGAGAGTAATGCTTGAGTAACTATTACAGAATGCTTGAGTAATCGAGATTAATGCTTGAGTAACTGAAATTAACTCTTGAGTAACTGAGAGTAATGTTTGAGTAATTGAAATTTATGCTTGAGTAACTATTACAGAATGCTTGAGTAACCAATATTAATGCTTGAGTAACTGAGAGTAATGCTTGAGTAACTATTATAGAATGCTTGAGTAACCGATATTAATGCTTGAGTAATCGAAAATAAAGTTTGAGAAACTATTACAGAATATTTGAGTAACTGAAATTAATTCTTGAGTAACTATCACAGAAAGCTTGAGTAATCGAAAGTAATGTTTGAGTATTTATTTCTGAAAGTAATGCTTGAGTAACAAAGAGTGTCTCACACACTAGACATATCAATTAAACTAGAAAACAATATTGTTAAGCTAAATACTACATTCTTGGAGTAACTCTATTCGTATGCAGGAGAAGAAAGCAAAGGGGATGAGGAGAGTACAAATGCAAATCAGAAACAGAATGAGACAAAAAAGGCTAGCGAGAAAGGTAAGATTGTATGGATTTGTAATTGTTTTAATTTTCAGTTACTTGTAGTTTATTAAATTGCTTTTACAAAATAAACAATGAGCTCTAACAATAAATTTTGATATGTTTGCAGTGGGAGTAAATAGACTGTACCACAAGTGCTCCTTAAAGAGATACATCAACACCAGCAAGAGCATGGTGTATACAAAAGAACAACTTATGATGCTGAGCTCAACAACCTTTGCAAACCTCGTAAAGATGCCAAATCTTGCGGTTGACATAGGATTGTTACATGATTTAATAGATAGATATGTCGATGAAGACATATTTATGCTGGCCAACAGAGAGGAGAGAAGGATGATAGTAGATGACATGGGGATAATTCTAGGTATCCCCAACAAAGGTATATAAATAAAACAAAGGAAAGATTCTGACATAGTAAAGTCCATATGGCAAGAGTTTGCCAAGGCGACTTGTAAAAATAGAAATGAAGGTGAGACCTCAAAGAGGTTGAGAGAAAAAGATGTCCTGCATAAGGACAACTTAACAAAACTTTGGCAAGAATATGCCAAGACCAACAATCCAGTGGATAATAAAAATATGTGCCGTGCGTGGATGTTGCACCTGCTGGCAACATTCCTAATCTTAGACACCAGCTATTGCACACCAATCTACATTATCCACTACCTAGATGATGTCACTATCACTGGGCAGATGAATTGGGCAAAGCTGGTGCATGGGAGTATCTTCAAGAATATGAAGATACTGAAGGAGAATGTACAACTAAGTAGGAAAGGAGAGAAAGGGGATAAGAACACCCTGTACACAACAGGCTGTGTCATGTGCCTATACGTAAGTGAAGAAAATAATATTCATCTACATTGATACAATATTGACTATGGGGGGGGGGCCGTTACATATGCATTATATTTTCTATATGTTACATGCAGGTTTGGGCATATGAGATGACAAAGATGGCAAAGCCAACATTCCTTGACTCCAAGCCAAGGATAAAGAAGTGGGCTGCGCCGGTCGAGAAATTGATGGAATTAGGGGCAGTGGACCCTAGGGATGTAAGATTATCTAATCTTTGTTACAAAATCTAATATACAACATAATCATACATGTTTCATTTTGTGACACATTATTTTTATTTATATGTTGGACATGTTTGTCAAAGGATAGTGGTAGACCAGGGAGATGATTGGCAGGCTACAAAATCATCAAAGGACATGCCAGCAAAATGTAAGCCAACAACCAATAAGGCACAAGCAAAGCCAATCATCGAAGAGGGAGACACTCTTGACACCTCCACCCCGGAGATACGAATCCAAATGTTGGAGGAGGAGCTCAAAATGCATAAGGAGATCTGCACAAGAATAAGTGTTGAGAAATTCACTGAGCTGCAATTAGAGAATAAAATGCTAGAAGAAAGAATAGCCAAGTTAGAAGAAGAAAATAAAAATCTAAAAAGAAAGTGGGAAGATGAGGGTGACAAATCACAGTCACCTGAAAGTGGATTCAAAGAATTTGTAGAGGGTTTTGCCTCGGTGAATGTAGATGAACCGAAAGACACACCGACAAAGGATGTCGACCCACTGACGAAACAAAGAAGGCTGACCCTCAGAAGAAAATATGTGGAATCAGAAGATCACAGTGAGGACAGGAAAAATGCTGATGAAGAGGAGAAGAAAGAAACAAAAGACGACAATTCTGAACAACCAAAGTCTGCAGAAGATGCAGAACAAAAGAAATAAGAAGAAGGAAGTGAACAACAGGAGAAGATAGTAGAAGAAGAAGAAGGGCAGAAGGAGCCCAGAAAAAGATTGAAGAAGAAGAAGAAGATGGAAGAACTAAAGATAGGAAGCATAGAGAAAAATGTGAAGAAAAGAAGGGAGGAAAAGGTAAGTTTCATCTCCTTTCAAGTATATCATAACTGCAAGTAATGCTTGAGTAACTAAACCTAAAGCTTGAGTAACTGAACCTAATGCTTGATTAACTGCAAGTAAGGCTTGAGTAACTGAACATAATGCTTGAGTAACTGAACCTAATGATTGAGTAACTGAATGTAATGCTTGAGTAACTGAATGTAATGCTTGAGTAACTGAGACTAATGATTGAGTAACTGATAGTAATGCTTAAGTAACTTGTACAAAATGAAGATTGATTCTAACATGGATTGCTCTATTGTTGTTGACAGCACAAGATGTCCAATTTCATAGGTTTTGAACATTTCAAAACAAAAGAAACCAAAGAAATTATCCATCACTTCATGGACAACATAGAAGAAATGTAAGAAAATTGGTTATTGTCAAGTGTAAAATGATAAAACATTACTGTTTCAATATCCAACTCGTATGTATAACATCTATAAAAATAATTGGCAGGTCAAAACGAGAATGGAAATTTAGTGAAGACACTTGGTGCACGGGGAAGGACCTTGCCACAATAGATAATTTGGATTGCTAAACTAAGAAAGATTTTGGTTTTTTTTCAGGTTCTCAACTTCTTTGTACAGATGCTCAAGGAGAGCACAAGCAAGTGGAGGAAGAAGGGGTTGACGTGGCACTGCATGAGAACTTATGCTCCGGTAAGACAAATAAACTTTGTATACAAATTTACATGAAATTACAATATAGAAACACAAATTGAAACTTATAGATGTCAATTTTAAACTCTACATTTGCAGTAAAAGCTATCATTTGATGTTGAGGACATCACCATGGAGCAGATTGACATGATATCTCCACAATTCAACGTTCCAATGAAAGATTGGGACGCAATGGACTCAATGTTCACAATACTAAACAACGACAACCACCGGCACTTGTATGAAACAAGTGTTGAGGGATGGAGCACATCGGTCTTATAATTCAATGAGTTGGAGTAGCAACTCCAGAAAAGAATTCAATAGATGGGTAAGTGATCTATAAAATTAACTCTATTAGTAGTGGATTGAAAGGATTAATGTTCTTTAATTGATGATGAATAAACGTTTTGTTTCTTTAATGCAGGTGGATATAGTGTACGAATTCTTTAGGGGTGCACCGGAAAAGGGGAGCCAGTTGTCGCAGTGGGAACGGGAGTACCCGATCTGCCCACAGCAGGAAGAAGACTCACTTGACTGTGGGATCTTCGTCATGAAGTACCTAGACTGCCTAGTAAATGGAAAAACTATGGACTTCACCTGCAAAGACATACCGGCAATAAGGGCTGATGTTGTTCAGTGAATGATGGCAAGGGGGCAGCTACAACCTCTAAAAGAGGATGAAAAAGATGAAAGTGAAGACATCAAAGAAGGTAGATCTGATGAGAACAAGGGAGGAGAAGATGAAGCTGAGAAACAACAAGAAATAGAGAAGAATGAAGAAACAACAACAAAAATGGATGAAGAACAGATCTCAGAGGAAGAAATAGTTACAAGCCTTGATAAATGGCTAAAATCCAGCTGAAAAACTGGATTACTGATTTGATTGTAAAATAAGAACAATAGCCTTATGTTATTCTATTGTATAAGCTCTGTGAAAGCCTGAATGTGTAGATGCTCTTGAATGTACAACGGTGAAAAGCCTGAATTTACAACTGATCTTGATGTACAACTCATCTTGAACAATATTGATTTTGCCCTTATATTTTGGCTAAATGTACAGCTGATTAAAATGGATTATTTATTAGTGTGCTGCAAAAAGGCTGAATGTACAACTGATCTTGAATGCTTCGAATACATTTATGGTGTGAAGGCTTATGTTCTTGAATGCTTTAAATACCTTTATGCTTTGAATGCTGTAAGAGTAACTCTGAAACTACTACGAGTAACTGAAAAAAGTAACAGAATGCTTGAGTAACCGAGAGTAATGCTTGAGTAACTGAAATTAGCTCTTGAGTAACTGAGAGTAATGCTTGAGTAACTGACAGTAATGCATGAGTAACCGAAAACCCCCTGCGATTAACTATCACAAACATGCGAGTAACTGAAAAAATAATGCGAGTAACTAAAAAAAGCCTGCGAGTAACTAAAACAAGCCTGCGAGTAACTGTCACAACCCAACGAGTAACTGAACAAACACTGCGAGTAACTCAAATAGCAGTTAGAGTAACTGCAAAAACACTGCGAGTAACTGAACAAACACTGCAAGTAACTGAACAAACCATGCGAGTAACTCAAATAGAAGTTAGAGTAACTGCGAAAACACTGCGAGTAACTGTCACAAACATGCGAGTGACTGAAAAACCATGTGAGTTACTGAAAAAAGCCTACGAGTAACTGTGACAAGCCTGTGAGTAAATGAACACTGCACGTAATGGTTGAGTAACTGAACAAACACTGCGGGTAACTATCACAAACCTGCGAGTAACTGAACAGACACTACGAGTAACTGTCACAACCCTGCGAGTAACTGAACAAACACTACGAGTAACTGAAAAAACATTGCGAGTAACTAAACAACCATAGATTGGCGACAACCATCTGAGTAACTGAACAAACACTGCGAGTAATTGAACCCTCTGTGAGTAACTGAACAACCATGCGAGTAACTGAACAACAACCATGGATTGGCGACAACCATGCGAGTAACTGAACCCTATGTGAGTAACTAGACAACCATGTGAGTTACTGAACCCTCTACGAGTAACTGAAAAAACACTCCGAGTAACTGAAAAAGGACTACGAGTAACTAAAAAAACATTGCGAGTAACTGTGACAATACTATGAGTAACTATGACAATATTGCAAGTAACTGAAAAAATCCTACGAATAACTGTAATAGCTATTAGAGTAGCTGCGAAAACACTGCGAGTAACTGTCACAACCCTGTGAGTAACTGAACAAACAATGCGAGTAACTGAAAAAAGCCTGCGAGTAACTGAACACTGCACGTAATGGTTGAGTAACTGAACAAACACTGCGAGTTACTTAACTGATAGTAATGCTTAAGTAACTTATATGTATTTTTTCACAGGCTAAATGAAATTATATATATTCAGACAAAAACACTACAGCTGTACATTCAAGAATACAACATTCAAAGCATAAAACGTTATATATTATACATGCTCTTTGGTACAAACAATACAGAAAACTACAGCCAAATCAGCTATAAAGAAGGTCCATCAACTGAACATAAAAATCAAAGAGCTCAGGGGGTCAGATCCATCCCTGGTGAGAGATATCAAAACACAATTCACTCCATTGCAAAGCAGAGACAACAAACCAAAACAATATATTCAGAATCCTCAAAACTTCTGGCCACACAAGTTCGTATCTGAGCAGTTCATAGGTGTTGTAGTTGAGTCAACCTATAAAGGATTTACCCATGAGTCATAAATAGGTTTTGAGCCCAGGATGGTTGGGGGGCAGTATAGGTAGTGATGGGGAAGATTATCGACCAAAAGGCTAGGATAGAAGGGCAGAAGTGCATACCTATTTAAGATAGGAAGACTGGACAGAAGAAGAAGCATTGTCTTCTACAGATGTTGAGGTGTCAGCTGTTGTAGATGAGTCAACCTTTAAAGGATTTACAGCTGATCTCGGCGGTGCTTGGTATTTGTTCCTAACAAACAACTGATCTGCAGAGTCGTCCGTTCTAGAGAATACTGCTTCACCAGGCATTCTGAATAATGGAAGAAGGTAGGTTGGTGTTTCTAAGAAATGATCTGTGATCCATGCTGTGATAGTCTGGTGATCAGTTGGCTTGAGGAAGATGATTCAATCTTTGCGAATCTTGAGCTGTGCGATCATCCTTTTCCAGCCCCTACCAGCTGAAAGTGATCCATTTTTATTCTGAATAAGGGTGATATGAAATGTCTAGTTTTTGATATGGAAGGTGGTGTTGCCTGGTTTAATGTGAAAATGGAGATATTTCCATTCTATAGGAAGTTGAATGGATTCCATTATTTTGTCATCAAGGGTGTAGTTCATGGGCTGGATGAACGGCTCCATGGTAGGCTGTGTTGAGGGTTGTGAGAAAACTAGTAATGGTAGAAGAAGGTAGGCTATGAAGAAGGTAGGTTGTGAAGAAGGTAGGCTGTGAAGAAGGTAGGCTGTTCAAAAGTGAGTGAAAGGGCGAGATGAGAGCAATGGAACTTAAAAGAAGATGGCAGCAATGCTCTATGCTTTTGGTGTTGCAAAGATGAGCAGTACAATTTGCAGACATTCTGCTGTTCTGATGATACAATGGTGCTCCGTGCTTTTACAGTTTAGATGATACATTAGTGCTCTGTGCTTTTACGTTGTACAACCTTCTCTTTTCTTCACTTTTCTGGTTCCTTCTTGAATAGAATCAGTGCATTGTACATATCTTTTCTTCTAATGCATTAAATGGAGTGTGATTCACCAAAAGAGGATAGCAGGCCTCGTGGGAAGGGATGGGTTGGTGGTGGAGGGACTGGGGAGTATTTCTACAAGAGTTACTTTGCAAAGTAAAAAAGTTACTTTTTGAATGCTAGAGTTACTTTTTATATGGTCACAGTTACTCTTAGTGTTGTCACAGTTACTCGTTGTGTTCCTACTGTTACTCTTAGTGCTGATATAGTTACCTTTTTCTGGAATCGAACACTTTCTCTCATGCTGGTACAGTTACTTTACAAGATGTTCCTGTTGTATTTTCGATGGTTACTGAACAAACACTGTGAGTAACTGAAAAAACCATGCGAGTAACTGAAAAAATCATGCGAGTAACTGAAAAAACCCTGCGAGTAACTGAAAAAACCAGTGAGTAACTGTGAAACACTACGAGTAACTATGACAACAATGTGAGTAACTGAACGAGCACTACGAATAACTCAAATAGCAGTTAGGGTAACTGTGAAAACAATACAAGTAACTAAAAAAGCACTACGAGTAACTGTGACAACCCTGCGAGTAACTGAACGAGCACTACGAGTAACTCTAACAGCAATAAGAGTAACTGTGATATCCTAGAAAATAAACACTATGATTCAAACTCAGTTACTATTATATTTTGTAAGAGTAAATGTGACAACACTAAGAGTATCCATTGTACACAAAGACAAACACATATTCTTCGAAAAGAATAACAACTGATCAGAACATTTTTTTTGTAACATATTCACAATATACATACAGCTGCTGGAGCACAAGGTAACACAAATATATATTACAAACACAAGTGAAGTACATAGAAGGTTACAAAATCACTTTCACAAAACTACACAAAAAGAACAACCCCATTACATATTTGAACATGCCTCACTGATGCACTGATCAACTACAAACTCCACTAAAAAAGATAGAACCACATATACATCAATAGCAGTAGCAACAACACCAGAACACGAGCAGTAGAAATAGTAGCAGCAACTCCCAATAAGAAAAACAAGAACGGTCTTAACAACAGTAGCAGCAACAGCTCATCAAACTAGAAGTAGCAGTAGCACATAACCATCAACAACACTAGCAGCAGCAACACATCACTAGAGAAATAGCAGTAGCACATATCCATGAATTGCAGTAGCAGCAACAACTCCCAAATGCATGATAAAAGAACAAACAAAAGCACAATAAGCAGCACCAAGATGCTCCCCACAAATCAACAACAGAAGCAAAAAATAAAGCTTAGCGAGCAACACCAGGAGCTGGAAGAGAAGAACAGAATAGATCAGCAGTAGGATAAGATAACAAATATAAACATCAAACACAAACAAACAACACAAGCAGCACCAGATATAGTCATTGAGCAGTAAACAACAGCAACAGATAGTACAGAAAAAGCATCACTGTAGAATGTACTACTTCTTAGGACAATTCTTGCTGTCATGGTTAACAACAAACTCTAAGCAATTCTTGCACTGCCTCTCTCTTTTAGACTGGGCAATCTCAACTCCAGATTTAAACCTCACATCTATGAATTTGGGTCTCCCCTTAGTTTTGCAAACATTGGGGATATGAACCTTGAAAGCGGAAGAAGAAGCTATATTTGAAGTAGTTACACCAACACCTGCATCTGCACCAGTATCAACGAGATCCAATTCTAACAGCTCCTTTCGCAAGGCTAGCAGTTTTTCATGGCAAAGTTCTACATCGTTGTTCCTACACGCTATGTTCACAATCGAATTGCAGGAAGAAACAAGCTTAAGAGTCCTCCCAACAAATAGATGACTAACTGATGCTTTGCCAAAAATCAAAGGATGTTCTATGTAGCCTTTGGTCCACCTCTTAATTATGTATGGCTCAGGAAGAGTGCAAAAGTCACGACTCTTCAAATAAGACAGGATGTGCCTGCAAGGGATACCTTTGAATTCCAACATGTAACAGTTGCAATAAACAATCTCACTCGATGACTTTTTCTTCAAAATGCGGGCAGATCCAAGGCCACCGACACGATACACTTCAAACACACCTTCTTCTGAAGCTTCCTTTACATTGTAGATCATGCTTTGATGAACCTCACTCTGAAAGATCTTAAAAATTGACTTTGTGTATATACCTCTCATCTGCTCCTCCAGAGGCCACAATGATGATAAAGGGAGATTACTATACTCATCTTCAAAGTATTTGAAATTTTCAATCTCTCATACATGAGAGTACGCAGTCTCCAATGAACATACGAGTTCAAAGAGAGTCTTCTTACTATTCACGTGGCTTCTAATGAGCGCATTCAAGCTCTCGCTCCTTTGTGTTATCCTCATGCCCACAAAGAAGGAAGACTGTATATAGCATATAACCCACTCTGAACGCATCACATACATGTCAGACAGCCAAGTAATGGATGGAATACCATACTCCTCAACAACAGAATCCCACCTCTCTTCAAATATACCGACATCATCCACATTCCACACACAATCATTCAAGGAGCTTATGATCTGGTCCTTATTAGGAAGACCACCAAGCTTAGAGGAAAGCTTTTGTAGGATGTGCCAGCTGTAGAAGCGATGCTTGCAATTCAGAAAAATAGTAAGGATAGCAACATTCATAGTTGGGTCTTGATCGATTATGATGGACACCGACTCTTTGCCAAAACAAAGTAGATACTACTTGAAAACTAAGACAAATGACTCGTACTTCTCGTAAAACATAAGAGCTGAAGCAAACAAGACCGTCTTACAATGGTTTTCAACACCACCAAACATTCCAAAAACCATCAAATACTTGTTGGTGCGGTAGGTGGTGTCAAAAACAATCGAATCGCCAAACAACCCACAGTCTTCAACAGAAACAGGATCAACCCAAAACAGATGAGTCAAGCAACAATCAGGATCGTTTTGGTATGTATAGAAGAATTTCTGATCGAGTATCTTAAACTTGGAAAACCGATCCAAGACCATGTTGACGTTGTACTTGGCCGACTCTTTCCTCTTGCTACTGATGTGTCCATGAGATTGTCTGCTAGTAAATGTCAGATTTTCATAGCCGCCAGACTCGGATGCCATCAATGCAATTTGTCTCGATACAGGTATGTTAGCTTGGCTCATGGAAGAAAGGATATCTTTTTGAGTTTCATTAAGAGATGAGTTACACTTCAGGTAATAGAGATGTGCATCATCAACAAGATCATGGTTGTGTTCCTCAACAAAGGCAGTCAAAACCCACATGGATGAGGACTTGTCTAGTGTGAATCGGATCATGGCTCCACAACCACACCTCTTCATAGATCGCTTGTGCTTCTTAGGAAGATTTTCCTGCAACTTACCCACTTTATCACAAACGGGGCTCAGAAGCCCTCTTGACCTCTTAGAACAGCCCATTGTACCCTGCTTGTCACAAACCATATCTTTGGCAACGGGAATCTTAGTTCCCCGTTCATACCTGTTGTCATCTTTCCTGATATTAAAACCAATCATGCCAGCATAGCTAGAATAGAATGAGATAGCTTCATCTAAACTTCCAAAGTGGAGACCAATTTTAGGAACTGCAGCTGGCGGCAGAGTGGAAGCACCAACAGAAGGATAAGAATTAGCATTATCATTATCAAGGCTGACATTTGAATTAGAAGCATCTTTATCAAGGCTGGGATCCATTACAATGTCTGGGAGTAACTCAGCAGGATAGAGGAGTAACCCTAAAATAGTAGAGAGTAACTCTATTAGGTCGAAGAGTAACCCAACATAACAAACGAGTAACTGAAAGAAGATTTGTATTCCAAATCACAAATTAGAATAAAATAGATTTCCAAGTTGGACATAAACACTTGAATTGAAGAAGAAAATACAGAAAGGTAACATGTACAAATAAGGTTATATGTAGATTTCCAAGTGAGCTTCACAACAGTAGAAAAAAGAGCAAGGATTTGAAAAAGCTACTACATTGGGAACATCTGGTACATGTCTTCGAAGGCATGAAGTAAGAAAACAAGGCCAGGTGAGGTCCAGAGAGCCGACAACTGCAGAAAAAGGGGTAATGACAGAGTACCTTAATAGAGAGAAGAATTGATCAAAACTACTACTTGACAAGTTCTGTAGGCATTCACTTGAACTATCCTGGAGCGTCGTCGCTCCTTTGAGGTGCCTAGGGCGTCACTACAGGCCGCTGGAGGTAGTCGGAGCAAGGCTGAGTAGGGGAGCTCATCACAAATAGGTGGGAGAGAAAAAGGACAGCGGAGAATGGTTCCCTTCTAGGTCGGGCGCCACTTTCAGATCGGGGCACTGCCCTAGGGGAAGGATGGGCAAGATGCAATAGCCGCGCCGTCAATGTAGCTTAGGAAGCAGTCACTAGGCAGTTGGGGGCGATGCAGTGTGATATGGATTGACTGCAAAATAGCCTATATGGAAGCAACGTCTTTTGCATCGGATTGGATATGAGAAGGAGAGCCGCCTATAGACGGAGATTCAACTCCGCGTGCGCCGGGTAACGAAACTAAATTACCCACGCGGGTAATGAATAAATAGCCTATATATATATACTTCCCAATGCTTTCTTATTAGTTCCTTTTAGGGAATAATAGTTGAAATGGTTTGAAGAACCTAAATGGTTGGTAAGTTTGTATATTTAGAGCTCTGGCGATTTCACGATCGCCTAGGTCTTCCCCTGTGTGACGGCCGTCGGCTTGGGGGAGGGGGCTTTCGGTTGTCGTTGTGCGCCGCCCCTTCCCCTTAGGCCCTTTCCTCGCCCACCGTGCTTGGTTCGTCCTTGGTGGAGCTCTCGCCTGGTCTCTTGTGGGGTCCCGAACCCTAGCAACGCCGCTTGTTCTCTGGAGTTTGGGTTTGCTCTGCTTCCCCGTCCCTGGCCTCTGCAAATCATCATCGCCGGTTTGAAAAGATGGCAGGGATAGAGGATGGCACGCAGGTCAGAAGGATCCCAAGCGGAACTGGATCTGGTTGCAGATGATAGGCCGAGTTGATTAATCAACGCCCAACTAGTTAAATGGAGATTAGTGGGAGAGGAGCCACACCCTCATCCAGCGTCCAGAGATCCCAGACGATTTATCCTACCCAGTTTCTTAGGAAAGCGTCGACCCTGTCCTTCTATCCTCCTGCCCTTCTTCCTCCTTTCCCCGATCCGGAGGCTGGGTCCAGGTGGCCATGAAAATCTGACATCAGCATAGCAGGTCCTGCAAGGTGGTCATCTTAAGTAGTTCTCGACATCATGATTGACAAACGGACTGCTTGTGGCAGTCTTTGTGCCAGGTCCACCTGGTGTTAGTGAGTGGGTAATGGTGGGCAGACTAAACTGAAGACACGGTAGGCAGCCTTCTCCAACCGTCACCTTCACTGCTCTTTAGACACCCAACGATGCTCTTGTTGGGACACCTCGCATGTGTTCTTTGTTATGCCACTGAGTACACAGATCCAAATCCCACGATCTACTGTGCTATGCTTCATGACTTTAGATCTTTGCCTGGTGTGTGGAGCACTCTGCTGCTCCTGAATGGCAGATTCGACATGACCTGAGCATCTTGGTCGTGTGTTTGCCTTGCTTAGATCAAAGGTAGCCTTGTTTTCTAAAACTTACTCAAGGAGGTTCAACTTGGGAGGTTGTAGATTCTGGATATCCTCTTTCTATCACAAATTTCTAGGTGTGGTAATTCTGTCAGTGATAAGCAGGGGTATAGATGGTATGCTCTAGCTGAACAAGTCAAACACCTGGTTCTAGTTTCTAGAAAATGGCAATACCTTGGCTGCAGATGCAGCTGGTGTTTCACCCTTTGGGTGCTTCTGGTGGTGTTGCCGTGCAAACAGCAGCATTCGCTGCGTGGTCTCTGGTTCTTGCATAAAGAAATAACCAGGTCCTCTTGGCGGTTCCTTTGCTTGCCAGAAACTCAAAGACCTAGATGATAGGTGTAAGGACCCTGACCTGCGTTTAGGGTTTACCCTGTTTGTTTTGCATAACCTTGGTGGTTTTATGCTTTCTAATCACCTTTGAGTGGTGATTAGGGTTTTTGTTGTGCTTTGTTGAGAGTTCGAGAGGCTGCTTGCAAATAACCCAAGTTTAGGGTTTTGTGTGCAAGTTGGACATCTTGTGAGATGTTTTTCCCTCTTTTCTTCCTCTAGGGTTGAGAGGAAGGCTTGGGCTTGTTGTTTGAGCTCTTTGGGTCTGAGTTGAGCTTGTTTGGGCCTTGAGATGTGTTGTCTGGGCTTGGTTGAGCCTTGTGTCGGCCAGGACCTGCTTTGTGTCGCCCAGCAGGCTGGTGTGTCGCCCAGCAGCTTGTTCGTATCACCCAGTAGAAGTTGTTGCTTGTGTCGCCCATGTGGCTTGACCTTGGTTGGTGACACTTGGTGCCTAGCTTGGAAAAGTGTCCCATGCCTTGCTAGTGTGTTGGCTTGAACCCTAGGACAAGTGTCCCTTGGGTGGGCGACACATTGCATGGTTATACCTTGGTTTCTCCTCCCCTTCTTTCTATATAAGCAGCTCTTCTCCTTGCCTTAGTCTCCTTTGCTCTTTTGGTCTCCCCTCCACCTTGAGTGCACGATACCCCTCTCCATCTTGCTTGGGTTGGCCGATACACTTCCTTGGTGAAGCAGTGGTGGCCGATACACCTTCTTGAGTTCCCTTTGGTGGACGATATCCCTTGCAGCTCGAAGTGCTTCTTCTTCCTTGCATCAAGGCGGGTTTCATATCTTCTAACCCCAATTTCTTTACCTCTAGCTATGATCTTGTTGCATGTTAGTAGCTTAGCTTGGCTCCTTGCTTTTGTACCTGGCTTGAGTTCCCTTTGATGGCCGATATGCCCTTAGGGTTTAGGGTTCCTAGTGATCTAGGGTTTGTGATGCTTTGAGTTAGAGGTTGATGGTGACCATGTGTTGGGCGATATCCTTCCTTGGATGGGTATGTTGGGCGATATCCCTCCATGGGTGGGTGAGTTGGATGATATCTTTGAGTTGGATGACATGAGTGATGTCCCTTTGTGCTGGCCGATATGGTGACCATGTTGGGCGATATGGTCTTTCTGTCGAGCAACACCT
The DNA here is from genome assembly GCA_963693085.1 of Alisma plantago-aquatica. Classification (NCBI taxonomy): domain Eukaryota; kingdom Viridiplantae; phylum Streptophyta; class Magnoliopsida; order Alismatales; family Alismataceae; genus Alisma; species Alisma plantago-aquatica. The sequence continues at coordinate 263,568,153 of OY856411.1, forward strand.
TGTCCTTGAGTTGAACGATAGGGTGAGAGTTCTTGGTGTTGGGCGGCATGATGGTGCTCTTATGTTGGGCGATATCCTTGCTCTTGAGTGGGCGATAGGTCAAGTTAGTGAGGTGTTGGCCGATAAGTGTGGTTGTGTCGGGCGATACCCCTGGTTGTGTCGGCCGACATGGTGAGCATGATGGGCGATACAGAACTTCTTTATAGTGGACGATAGACCTAATTTTCTCGTGGTTGGTTGGTGCTGGACGATAGCCATGCATGGTGTGCTGGCCGATATCCATGTTGGCCGACATCCATGGTGGCCGATAGCCAAGGTGGGTGATAACCTAGGTTGGTTGTGTGTCGGCCGATAGGCCTTGTTGGGTTTTTAATAAGGGTGGTGATGAGTTATAGTGAGGGTCATGTGTTCTTATAGTGACAGTCTCATGTACTATGGAAGCGCATGTCTATGCTCAAACGATAATGATGCCTTGCAAACAATAATAATGCTGATGATAGTAACAATGATGATAATGGTAGTTGCATGATGATAATGATGGTAATGATGTTGATCATAATGATGATGGCAATAATGACAATAATGTTATGCATGAAGTAATCCTTATACTTAATCGCTAAATGAGAATGGTGATAGTTACTTGCATAATGATAATAATGATAATAGTAATGAATGGTGACAATTATGATTGCTCGGTATTCCCAACATAATTGTTATATAAAGTGAATACCTTGATTGTTTATATAATCCTGAGATAAGGGTAAGCATAATTATGGTATGATGTGCTTAACAAGCTTGGTCATCAAATAGTGTAATATTGATAAATAGATTATCTTGGATGATAGCCCATGATAGTGAGCATATTCCTTATGATTGAATCTATGGTTATTGTGTATCCTAACCATGTAGGTGATGTGTAGCCATGAAAGGGCTATGTGATAGAGGTGATGAGTAACATTACCTTGATAATTGTTCTATGAGATTATATATGTAATGTGTTGGTCCCATGATGATGATGTGAGCCTTGAGAGGAAGTGACAATACAGGATGAAGGATTGATATCCTATGGTATGTGATGATCCTTGATATGAATCTGGATGGTTGACAAGAGGCCAAGTGGTAACATGTGATGCTGGATCCTTGTGAGGGATCAGGTTGATGAGGTTTCAATAATAATATGATGTTCTTTATTTTCTGTTATATCCTGCATGTTATATAACTTGGTTGAATCCTGTAATCCATCTAAAAGATACTAATTAATCACAATGAAATATATCATGTAGTTTGCCTTGGCCATAGATCCATCATCGTCAGGACTTGGTGATGGTGAAACAGGTTCTCCTACGGGTTAACCTGGAAGCGCATATTGTTGAATATGTGTAGGTTGCTCCTAGCCGGAAAATGAGGAGGTAAGAGTGTAACTTCGGTTACAGACTCAAGTACGTATATAGAGCATGGTGAACAGGCCCATGGCTCAGGATATGTGATATGTAGAGCATGAATGCGTTCATGGCTCAGAGCACGGTGATCAGGCCCGTGGCTCAGTTGTACTAGCGCCGAGACCTGTACCAAGGCGGGCTAGGGTGAGGGTAGCCTATGGAGCTGACTTAGTGTCTTAGACCACTACAACATGTGACTACAGTCCTGCTTATGTTTTACTCATGTACTGACCACGAGGTGGGAGGTTGTGGAGTCTGGCTCTTCCATTGACCTTGTATGGCACCAGTCTTGGGCTTCGCAGCCAGAGGTTGGATTTGAATGGTACGATTCAAATCCTCAGGGCATAATAACACGTAATACAGCCATCTAGTATTCATTGATTATATCAAACACGAAACATTGGTTGAGGCCTTGTTCGTGTAATATCTCTGTTGTACCTTTCAGGTTATATGGCAATCTTGTTCTAATAATCATGTTACATAGTGATATATCTTGTCAATCATGTTTTAGTGAGAGACATCTGGTTACATGTTTGTGTATAGCTGGTGAGCTTGTCGGTAAGAATAGCTTTGCTATAAATATATACATATATAGACTGCTCTTGTTTTACCTACTTTTAATTACCTGTTGTTATAGCTTAAGCTCCTGAGGTTCTGTAGTTGCGGTGGGAAGTTATGTTTCCTTTTGGGACAATTGTTCAATTGTCTCACTCCGCTGGTTTTCAGGTGGTCGAGGTAGACGTGGTCGTGGTCGTGGTGTTGCGGCCGAGCAGCCTGAAGAGCAGTAGAAGGCAAGTGATGGATATGCTGCTATTTTGGTTGGTTGGTAGTAGAGTCTAGAGTCATCCCTGTACTCTCAGGTCCTTGGTAGTGTTTTGATGTTGCTTCACGATGATCGATCGATGATGTTTTATATATCCTGCTGTTGGCCGGATGCGGGCCTCGATGTATATGAATAGGTGGTGAACTCATGTGATGGATGGACAGCTGTTTGAGTAAGCTGTGAACACGTACCAGATCTCGTGTATGTATATATGACATGTTTCTGTGCAGGATGAGGACTAGAAAGTAATAGTTTCATAGTTTATCAGTTTTCCGCAATCGGTTTTAATTAACCCATATTTTCATAATCTGTGGTTATGGTGATTTCCGCACGTTTTCACGTAACACCTCGTTATCTGTATGATAATGGGATGTGTTGCCACAAGATTTTGGTATCAGAGCTTTAGGTTCGCTGAGTCTACAGGGATTTAGGACTAGGTTGAGTTGTTCTTATGTGTGCCCAGGTTTTCTTACAATATCTTCTGCCCTCAGCGGAAGAAAAGTCAAGATGTCTAGAAACCATGAAGAACACTCTGCTGAGTACAGTGATGCTGCATCGGTTGATGGAGAAGATGGACATGCACATGAAGATCGGGTGCCTGAGGTCCCCCAACCTAACCCAGCCATACTTGAACATCCTGCTTACCAACAGCTTATGGGGCAGTTAATGGCTACGATGAATCTCATGGTTGAGCGATTACCAGTGCCTTCTCTACGAGCATAGGTTCCCCATGGAGAAGCATCGGGTATTGGGAAGACCTTCGAGTGGCTTTGCCGAGTTGGAGCTTCGGATTATGCTGGAACGGCTGATCCAGCAGATGCAGATCTGTGGTTGACAAGTCTCAAGAAGGCTTTTCAGATCCTCGACATCCCTGAAGTAGACAAGGTAAAGCATGTTGTCTACCTTCTGAAAGGTAGTACTGGTCACTGGTGGACCATCGAGGAAGAGAAGCGGCCTGGTGAGGTGATCGGTTGGGAAGTGTTTTGACGTGAGTTCGTCACCAGATACTTTACGAAGACGTATCTGGATGAGAAGGTTAGTCAGTTTGAGAACCTGAGACAAGGAATGATGAACATCACCGAGTATGAAGCCAAGTTTATGGATCTGTTGAGGTTCTGTCCTCACATGGCGGCAACCTATGAGGAACGGATCAGGCGTTTCGAGAAGGGTTTGAGTGCTGAGTTGACAACCCCTGTGTCTGCGTTGGAGAATCGAGAACGGTTTTCTATGTTTGTGGAATCAGTTCGGCAGATCGAGAGGACAGTATGGGAGAAAAGAGAGTCTATGTCTCTTAAAAGACCTGCTCAGTTTCAAGGACGTAGGTTTGGTGGCTTTAAGAAGCCTAGGTTTTCGACACCAACAGTGATGAGAAGTTTTGGTGTACCGTCTCAGTGGTATCCAAGTAAGGGGAAAGGTTATGTTTCTTCGCCGTCTAAAGCGCACAGTTCAGGTTCTGTGGCAGTGACAGAGCCAGCTAGGCCACGGTTTGAAGATAGGGCATGCTATCTTTGTGGACAGACCGGGCATCTCAAGTTGCATTGCCTGAATAGAGATGTCGAAGTGACGCAGTAGCCGAGGCAGAGTCTTCAGAGGTCAGAGAGACCACAACCCAGTGGTAGCAGAGGATGAGGACACGGTCAAGCATCTCAGGATGGATCGTCTGCTCAAGGAAGTAGAGGTCGTGGACAACAAGCAACGACTTGATTCTATGCCATGAGTCAGCCAGAGGCGATAGTCAACCCGCGAGTGGTGACAGGTCAGATGGAGTTATTTCATTCTGATATGTCTTCTTCTTGCTTTATATCTGTTCTGGTTGACCCGGGTGCTACACACTCTTTTATCGCCTATAGTATGCTTGAAACCTATCGTTTACCTGTTAGTTGTAAGAAGGATAGCTTGTTGTTAGAAACCCCTCTTGATGGTTCCTCTTTGCTTCGAGAAGAGTGTCCCTCTTGTGTCTTGTCTTTCTCGGGACATCATATTCAAGTGGATCTTATACCACTTGATATGCATGGTTTTGATGTTATCCTTGGGATGGATACCTTAGAGAGGTATAAGGTTGTCTTGGACTACGGTTCCAAGCAGGCAGTGTTTGATGTTGCTGGAGAGAAGTGGATCTTCCAGGGAGATAGGAAGATTCTTCCGACGTGTTTGGTATCAGCTATGGTGGCGGATAAGTTGTTACGACAGGGATGTGAGGCGTTCTTAGCTCACATGGTGGATACCGTTGTGGTTACCAAGGCGAAAGGTCCTAGTCTTGAGGAGGTGTCCGTGGTTCGAGAGTTTGCAGACGTGTTTTCTGAGGAGTTTCCTGGTGTTCCTCCACCCCGAGAGATTGATTTCGAGATCAATCTGGTTCCTGGAACACAGTCAGTTGCACAGTCAGCATATAGGATGGCTCCAGCAGAGATGGTAGAGTTGAAGAAGCAGTTGCAAGAGTTGTTGGAGAAAGGTTTTATCCGACCGAGTACGTCGCCGTGGGGTGCTCCCGTGTTGTTCGTTAAGAAGAAGGATGACTCGATGCGGTTGTGTATAGATTACCGACAGTTGAACAAAGTCACGATCAAGAATAAGTACCTGTTGCCGAGGATAGATGATCTGTTTGATCAGTTACGTGGTGCTACAGTGTTTTCGAAGATCGATCTACGGTCTGGATATCATCAGTTGAGGATAAAGGCGGATGACATACCAAAGTCAGCTTTCAGGACGAGGTATGGTCATTTCGAGTTTGTGGTTATGCCGTTTGGTTTAACCAATGCACCTGCTACTTTCATGGACCTGATGAACAGGGTGTTCCGTCCGTTCTTAGATCAGTTTGTTGTAGTCTTTATAGATGACATCTTGATCTATAGTCGGGATAGGCTAGAGCATGAACAAAATCTTCGTCGAGCGTTGACTCTTCTTCGTCAACATCAGCTGTATGCCAAGTTCAGTAAGTGTGAGTTCTGGTTGGACGAAGTGGCTTTCTTGGGTCATGTGATATCTGCTGAAGGAGTTAAAGTAGATCCAAAGAAGGTGGAATCCGTTGCGGATTGGGAACAACCGAAAACGCCAACAGAAGTTCGTAGTTTCCTTGGTTTGGCAGGATACTACCGGAGGTTTATCAAGGACTTCAGTGTAATCACGTTACCGATGACAAAGTTGACTAGGAAGGATGTACCTTTTGTTTGGGATGATCGATGTCAGCAAGCTTTCCAGAGTTTGAAGGAGAAGCTGACCAGTGCTCCAGTGTTGATTCTGCCAGAGCCTGGGAAAGGCTATGTTGTTTTCTGTGATGCTTCCAAGAAAGGTTTAGGTTGTGTGTTGATGCAGGAAGATCATGTGGTGTCTTTTGCCTCACGACAACTCAAGAAGCATGAGGAGAACTATCTGACTCATGATTTGGAGTTGGAAGCAGTAGTTCATGCGTTAAAGATTTGGAGACACTATATGTATGGGGAAGTATGTCAGATGTTTACGGATCATAAGAATCTGAAGTACATCTTTACGTAGCAAGAGTTGAACATGCGACAACGACGATGGATGGAGTTAATCAATGATTACGAGTGCACTATTGAGTATCATCCTGGTAAGGCGAATGTGGTAGCTGATGCACTTAGCAGAAAGTCTTCTTCTCTTTCTTCAAGGAAGGCACAGTTGAGTTCTCTGGTATGCCATAGGCGAGATATGTTTGTTTCTCTGCCACAGATGAATGTGTAGATGGAAGTTTCTTTATTGTCTGGTCTTTTTGCACAGATGCAAGTTAAGCCTACATTGAGATAGCAAATCAAGGGTGCGCAACAGATAGATGATGCGGTATAGTTGATTAGATCTGAGTTCGGTAGCGACAAGCGTGATGGGTTTCATGAGTCTGAGGATGGACTAGTTTGCTATCGTGACAGGATGGTGGTTCCAGATGTTGATAATATAAGAGAGTTGGTGCTTGAGGAAGCTCATACGTCAATGTATGCGATGTATCCAGGTGTTACCAAGATGTATCATAGTCTGAAGGACTTGTATTGGTGGTCCGGTATGAAGAGAGATGTAGCTGAGTTTGTGGCTAGATGTGCGGTTTGTCAGCAAGTGAAGGCTAAACATCAGAAGCCGGCAGGTACGTTGCAACCTTTGCTGATACCACAGTGGAAATGGGATCATATAACCATGGATTTCGTAGTTGGTCTACCCCGGACAACTAGGAATCATGATTCCATTTGGGTGATAGTGGACAGATTGACTAAGTCTGCCCATTTCCTACCAGTAAAGACAACGTATACAGCTGAGAAACTAGATCGAGTGTATGTGGATGAGATAGTACGTTTTCATGGAGTCCCAGCATCAATAGTTTCTGACAGAGGTCCTCAGTTTACCGGTCATTTTTGGGAACAGTTGCACAAGGCGTTGGGAACGCAATTGAGGTTCAATACAACTTTTCACCCGCAGACAGATGGACAGTCTGAGAGGACTATTCAGATTTTAGAAGATCTTCTTCGAGCTTGTGTTTTGCAGTTTCTAGGCAATTGGGATGTACATCTGAGTTTGATGGAGTTTGCCTACAACAACAGTTATCAGCGGAGCATTGACATGGCTCCTTATGAAGCTCTGTATGGGAGGAAGTGCATATCTCCTTTGTGTTGGTATGAGTCTGGTGAGTATCAGCTTTTGGGTCCTGAGTTAGTTTAGCAGACGACAGATAAGGTCAAAGTGATACAACAACAGTTGAAAGTGGCACAGGACAGGCAGAAGTCTTATGCAAACAATCACCGACGACCTTTGGAATTCTAGGTAGGAGACAAAGTATATCTTAAAGTCTCGTCGTGGAAGGGTGTGCTAAGGTTTGGGCGGAAGGGTAAGTTAGCTCCCAGGTATATGGGGCCTTTTCTAGTGATAGCACGTATTGGCAAGGTAGCTTACGAGTAAGAGTTTCCTCCCGAGTTGCACAGGTTGCATCCGGTGTTTCATGTCAGTATGTTGAAGAAAAGTCATCCGGATTCAGGTACAGTGATACAGCCAGTCGAGGTTGAGCTTGATGCAGATGTGACCTACGAGGAAGGTGATGTGGCGATCCTTGACAGAAGGATCAAGAAGCTGAAGAGGAAGGACCTGGCTCTTGTGAAAGTTCTTTGGCAGAGGCGTGGCGTTGAGGAAGCCACATGGGAGCTTGAGGAAGAGATGAGGAGGAAGTATCCCTCACGTTTCTCTTCAGATTTCGGGGACGAAATCCCTTAAAGGGGGTTAGCTTGTAAGGACCCTGACCTGCATTTAGGGTTTACCCTATTTGTTTTGCTTAACCTTGGTGGTTTGATGCTTGCTAATCACCTTTGAGTGGTGATTAGGGTTTTTGTTGTGCTTTGTTGAGAGTTCGAGGGGCTGCTTGCAAATAACCCAAGTTTAGGGTTTTGTGTGCAAGTTGGACATCTTGTGAGATGTTTTTCCCTCTTTGCTTCCTCTAGGGTTGAGAGGAAGGCTTGGGCTTGTTGTTTGAGCTCTTTGGGCCTGAGTTGAGCTTGTTTGCGCCTTGAGATGTGTTGTCTGGGCTTGGTTGAGCCTTGTGTCGGCCAGGACCTACTTTGTGTCGCCCAGCAGGCTGGTGTGTCGCTCAACAACTTGTTTGTATCACCCAGTAGGAGTTGTTGCTTGTGTCGCCCATGTGGCTTGACCTTGGTTGGTGACACTTGGTGCCTAGCTTGGACAAGTGTCCCATGCCTTGCTAGTGTGTTGGCTTGAACCCTAGGACAAGTGTCCCTTGGGTGGGCAACACATTGCATGGTTATACCTTGGTTTCTCCTCCCCTTCTTTCTATATAAGCAGCTCTTCTCCTTGCCTTAGTCTCCTTTGCTCTTTTGGTCTCCCCTCCACCTTAAGTGCACGATACCCCTCTCCATCTTGCTTGGGTTGGCCGATACACTTCCTTGGTGAAGCAGTGGTGGCCGATACACCTTCTTGAGTTCCCTTTGGTGGACGATATCCCTTGCAGCTCGAAGTGCTTCTTCTTCCTTGCATCAAGGCGGGTTTCATATCTTCTAACCCTAATTTCTTTACCTCTAGCTATGATCTTGTTGCATGTTAGTAGCTTAGCTTGGCTCCTTGCTTTTGTACCTGGCTTGAGTTCCCTTTGGTGTCTGATATGCCCTTAGGGTTTAGGGTTCCTAGTGATCTAGGGTTTGTGATGCTTTGAGTTAGAGGTTGATGGTGACCATGTGTTGGGCGATATCCTTCCTTGGATGGGTATGTTGGGCGATATCCCTCCATGGGTGGGTGAGTTGGATGATATCTTTGAGTTGGATGACATGAGTGATGTCCCTTTGTGCTGGCCGATATGGTGACCATGTTGGGCGATATGGTCTTTCTGTCGAGCAACACCTTGTCCTTGAGTTGAACGATAGGGTGAGAGTTCTTGGTGTTGGGCGGCATGATGGTGCTCTTATGTTGGGCGATATCCTTGCTCTTGAGTGGGCGATAGGTCAAGTTAGTGAGGTGTTGGCCGATAAGTGTGGTTGTGTCGGCCGACATGGTGAGCATGATGGGCGATACAAACCTTCTTTATAGTGGACGATAGACCTAATTTTCTCGTGGTTGGTTGGTGCTGGACGATAGCCATGCATGGTGTGCTGGCCGATATCCATATTGGCCGACATCCATGGTGGCCGATAGCCAAGGTGGGTGATAACCTAGGTTGGTTGTGTGTCGGCCGATAGGCCTTGTTGGGTTTTTAATAAGGGTGGTGATGAGTTATAGTGAGGGTCATGTGTTCTTATAGTGACACTCTCATGTACTATGGAAGCACATGTCTATGCTCAAACGATAATGATGCCTTGCAAACAATAATAATGCTGATGATAGTAATAATGATGATAATGGTAGTTGCATGATGATAATGATAGTAATGATGTTGATCATAATGATGATGGCAATAATGACAGTAATGTTATGCATGAAGTAATCCTTATACTTAATCGTTAAATGAGAATGGTGATAGTTACTTGCATAATGATAATAATGATAATAGTAATGAATGGTGACAATTATGATTGCTCGATATTCCCAACATAATTGTTATATAAAGTGAATACCTTGATTGTTTATATAATCCTGAGATAAGGGTAAGCATAATTATGGTATGATGTGCTTAACAAGCTTGATCATCAAATAGTGTAATATTGATAAATAGATTATCTTGGATGATAGCCCATGATAGTGAGCATATTCCTTATGATTGAATCTATGGTTATTGTGTATCCTAACCATGCAGGTGATGTGTAGCCATGAAAGGGCTATGTGATAGAGGTGATGAGTAACATTACCTTGATAATTGTTCTATGAGATTATATATGTAATGTGTTGGTCCCATGATGATGATGTGAGCCTTGAGAGGCAGTGACAGTACATGATGAAGGATTGATATCCTATGGTATGTGATGATCCTTGATATGGATCTGGATGGTTGACAAGAGGCCAAGTGGTAACATGTGATGCTGGATCCTTGTGAGGGATCCGGTTGATGAGGTTTCAATAATAATATGATGTTCTTTATTTTCTGTTATATCCTGCATGTTATATAACTTGGTTGAATCCTGCAATCCATCTAAAAGATACTAATTAATCAGAATGAAATATATCATGTAGTTTGCCCTGACCATAGATCCATCATCGTCAGGACTTGGTGATGGTGAAACTGGTTCTCCTACGGGTTAACCTGGAAGCGCATATTGTTGAATATGTGTAGGTTGCTCCTAGTCGGAAAATGAGGAGGTAAGAGTGTAACTTCGGTTACAGACTCAAGTACGTATATAGAGCACGGTGAACATGCCCATGGCTCAGGATATGTGATATGTAGATCATGAATTCGTTCATGGCTCAGAGCACGGTGATCAGGCCCGTGGCTCAGTTGTACTAGCGCCGAGACCTGTACCAAGGCAGGCTAGGGTGAGGGTAGCCTATGGAGCTGACCCAGTGGCTTAGACCACTACAACATGTGACTACAATCCTGCTTTTGTTTTACTCATGTACTGACCACGAGGTGGGAGGTTGTGGAGTCCGGCTCTTCCATTGACCTTGTATGGCACCAGTCTTGGGCTTCGCAGCCAGAGGTTGGATTTGAATGGTACGATTCAAATCCTCGGGGCATAATAACACATAATACAGCCGTCTAGTATTAATTGATTATATCAAACACGAAACATTGGTTGAGGCCTTGTTCGTGTAATATCTCTGTTGTACCTTTCAGGTTATATGGCAATCTTGTTCTAATAATCATGTTACATAGTGATATATCTTGTCAATCATGTTTCAGTGAGAGACATCTGGTTACATGTTTGTGTACAACTGGTGAGCTTGTCGGTAAGAATAGCTTTGCTATAAATATATACATATATAGACTGCTCTTGTTTTACCTGCTTTTAATTACCTGTTGTTATAGCTTAAGCTCCTGAGGTTCTGTAGTTGTGGTGGGAAGTTATGTTTCCCGCTGGGACAATTGTTCAATTGTCTCACTCCGCTGGTTTTTAGGTGGTCGAGGTAGACGTGGTCATGGTCGTGGTGTTGCGGCCGAGCAGCCTGAAGAGCAGTAGAAGGCAAGCGATGGATATGCTGCTATTTTGGTTGGTTGGTAGTAGAGTCTAGAGTCATCCCTGTACTCTCAGGTCCTTGGCAGTGTTTTGACGTTGCTTCACGATGATCGATCGATGATGTTTTATATATCCTGCTGTTGGCCGAATGCGGGCCTCGATGTATATGAATAGGTGGTGAACTCATGTGATGGATGGACAACTGTTTCAGTAAGCTGTGAACACGTACCAGATCTCGTGTATGTATATATGACCTATTTCTGTGCAGGATGAGGACTGGAAAGTAATAGTTTCATAGTTTATCAGTTTTCCGCAATCAGTTTTAATTAACCCGTATTTTCATAATCTGTGGTTATGGTGATTTCCGCACGTTTTCACGTAACACCTCGTTATCTGTATGATAATGGGATGTGTTTCCACAATAGGAGTGGAGTTTCCTGCTATATTTCTCCTGAGATTCCCAGGCTGCTGAAGTGATGTTTCGGCTGCCCATGTTGCCACAATTTCAGAGGATGAGTCTATTGCCAGTGTTGGCATGTGTTGTTTGGATAGTCTTTTCAGTTTCTCTGTTATCTCTTGAGTTAGTATTGCGGGTTTGTTTTCTTGTTTTATCTAGGTAGATGGCTAATGTGTAGCATGTGTTTAGATTGTTTTCTCTGGTTATTTGGATGTCTTCATCCAGGGCTGTAATGGGGGCGCAAACTCTTTTGTACCCAAAGTTTTGGGCATCAAAATTTTCAATAACATGATTTTTTACCGACCAAAAAAAAATAATAGTTGAAATGTTTTTTTATATAACTATAGACCAATGCCTGTTGTGACCACCTTGAAAGGGTTATTTAGGGTGCACAAAACAATATTATATAATAGTAAAGGATCTCAACTACAATTCATATGGCATGCCTAAAGCATTATTTCTTGGGGAAAATTTCATTCTTTCATCTTATTCAAATCCATGTGGTCCTTCTTCTCTTATGTTATTTTGATCATGTGTAATACTTTCTATTATGATTTAGTATATTGAGTTATTTCTCAAACTTACTACACCCAAATATTAACATGATAAGGGATGCATGATAATTGCATAGATATGATTAATTAATCAGTAGGAGAAATGCCATATTTTATCCCTACTGGTTCCTCTAACACCTCTCAAGGTAACAAGGTTCTTATATTCATTGGCTACAAATTGTAACTTCTAATTATTGGTATGTATTCAGAAAGACAATTAACATGAAAAATTTATTTTGAACAAGAGAGGTTTTATGACGAATTCTATATGCAATGCAAACATGAATTTAAGGTATGTTGATTAGATAATGTCTTCCAAACATAGCAAGAACTACAGACTAAAATGATTTTTTTAATCTACATGAAATGCAAGTAAACAAAATATAAATGAAACATGCAGAATTAACATGATGGAAAAAATAAGAAACTAAAATAGATAGGTGTTGGTGGAAAGGAGTACATACCACTCAAACTCTACCCCAAGCTAAAAATTTGTTTGTCCATGAGAAAACACTAAACCCAATATGGAGGGCAATAAACCCTCGATGCTCATCTAGGTGGCCTTGGCAACTCGAAAAAGGTACAATGGAAAGGAATATGAACAAGAGCTAACACCTTGAACATGTGATCTCCATGGTGGAAAATGTGATAAAGTGGACGTGGTAGCTCAAATGAGCTTTAAGGATGCTTAATTTGATGTTTCCTATCACCACAAAATCCATCCAATAAAATCCACAAATACTCTCCCATCAATAGAGGTAGTAAAGTAGATACGTGTGGATCTATAAGAAGTGACACAATGTCAGTGGTGCCTCTCTAGTGGCCTCATGATCTGCTCGTATGTGAAGACTAGAGGCAAGCTACCTTCTTATGTTAATAAGGTAGTATGTAATAAATCTACTGCCAACTATGCTAAGTTAGATGAAGGATCTGACTTTGACTTCTTCACATCACCTAAATCCGTATGTAGAGGATGTGGTGTTGTCATAGGTCCTCATTCATAGAGTCATCATGGTGAATATCTATAACGACCCCACTTTCTAGCAACCCCCAATCAAGGAAGGAGAGAAATAAAGAGCCATTACCATAATACACAAGATCTATGGTTTAGCACATACTTATAAATAATTAATAAATTTCACTAAATTGAATTGAGTTTGGTACAAGATAAAAATCTTTTCATAAATTCTTACATAAATATAGGTTCTAAAGTTCCTCACAAGAAATATACCATCTATGTATATCCTCAGGGCTTTACTTTGTTCATTTACTTTTAGTGCCTTCTTTTCTTGAATGTTCAATTTCCATCATGTAGTAGATTACCCTAAAACGTCGACAATCAAAACATGCAACCAGTATAGAAAGTTATACTGGTATGTGGGGGAAATAAAATATTCATATTTATTTGTAACAACATAACCTATCAAATTATTGTTTAACAAATCAGATTTAACATCTTTGATCATAACTACTCAATCCCGATCTATTCTTCCTTTGTCAAAACCACTCAGGGTTATTGTCCCTACAGTGGACATAGGCAACCGACTCCCCCAAGAGCTTGGTGCCTTACTAGTTATAGACCACCGACCCTCCCAAGAGCTTGGTGCCATATTGGTTAAAGGCCGCTGATTCTCCCAAGATCTTGGTGCCATCAGAGCTCGAGAGGAGACTTAGAACCTGAGCTAGTTATGTCCATGTATATGTTGTGATAGCCATAGTCACTGTACAGTTTGTAAGAAATAAATAAACAAGCAAGCATATATTTACAAACCATGCAGGAAACTTTGGGAAACCACATGAAACTACAATGATTATTCTTAGGCATAGCCACATACCTTTCTCAGAAGTACTTGATGTCCAAACAAGAATATCCAAGAATAACCAAACAAGCAACCAATCAATTTAACCTAAAAGTTAGAGTATAACACCCATGTGTTACTATTTGACTCCAAAATCTACTATTAGGTCTGACTTGGGTTTCAAGTTAGGTTTTGAATACCATATTTGTGTTTCATTAAGTTCTTACCTCCATAAACCCAATTATCATCTTTAATCTTCTTTTGGTCTAGAAAACCCTAGTTTTGATGTCATGTGCATGATTGCTTTCTAAAATATGTCTTCTTATGCAAAATTCCCAACTTTAGTTCTTTTTAAGTCATGCCAAGGTTAGTAAGATTAAGGAAGAGCTCTATTTTTTGTTAGTCCCATCTATAAGAGGAGAACATATGAAAACTGTAACTGATTCTTTCGTTTCCTTGGGCCATTGGCCCAGGAAAAGCATGAAAAAAAAGCATTCTAATGATGATCTTACACATTGAATAATTTGATAATTAAAATTATCATAAATGTAGTCTTAACTTACTATCCTATATATTTAACTTTGTATGCCATATGCTATATCAGATTCAACCAAATAGCCAAAACTTATGTTTATTGTGAATGTTATGATATTCTTTATCTTACCTCACAATAATCCATCACTAAGATTATTCTTATTTGGTAATATCTTGTTTAAGAGGTTAATCAATAACCTTAAATGAAATTGAATTAACATGCATTTGACACTTTTATGTTCCTTTTTGTTGACAAACCCTATTCTCATCATTCAAAGTGCTTTTAGTCACAATGAAACCCTAACTCATCAAATCTTGTATTATTGAGTTCATATGGGTCCAAAGTGTTTTTTTGTTCATAAAAGGTCCATCTTTGAATATGAACATCAGTTGAGTCCATTGGACTCATCAACACTTAGAAATTATGCTTTTAATTCATTTAATGCATTAAGGATGTCATTTTAGATACTTTTCAAACTAGGAACAAAACTAGGCTCTGATTATATTTTTATTGGATTGCTCATATTTTCCTAAGTAAAATCCATATATTACTTGCCCTAACCTGATCATCCTACTAATTACTAGGATTTTTGCAAATTAAACCATTTTAGACCAATAAGAGTTCACCAAATAACCATTTAATTTTAGTTTCGGTCGTGACAATAGGGCAAGCCAATGGGCTTGTACCATGGTAGTGCCCGCACACACGTGGCGGCTTACACAGATAGCCAAAAAAAGCAAAAGGTAAGGAGTACCCTTACCTGATATGAAGAGAGGCGGGGCAGAGGGGTCTTTTCCTCCTGTCTCATCTTCAACCTCTCGTTCACCTCCTACTTACGATCTATCCACCCTGAGCCAGTAAACTTAATAGTTGTCTTGGTACTTGCATCCTTCAGAACATCCGGTAGGGGTGCCAAGACCTTCCCCTGGTCTCTCCGAATCTATTGGTGGTCTTAGATGGCTGGGAAGCAGCTTGGATGAGGGGAAACGATGGAGGCGCACCTCTAGGGTAGGTGAAGGAGAATAGAGAGATAGAGATGGGTGTCAACGAGAGAATTGAGAGTATCAAGATGATCTGGGATTCAAGCGATACCTCGTAGATGGGTTGGCATCTTGGTTGAGGGTCTCTAACCCTCTATTTATAGCCTACTAAGTCGACTGGGAAAGTCATGGAGGGAGATTTGGGTGAATGTGCTAGGAACCTCCAAAGTAGAAAAAACCCAGGTTGGATGAGTTCGTATCGTTCCCATGAGGATGATGGTCCTATATCTCGATCTGATCGTGCATTTAATCTCGAAGAATTTGACATAAAGTAGGCCCGTCACTGCTCTTATTTCCCAAATCGAACGAGGTCAAGGATGAGCGCAATGTCATTGGATCATGGATCCAAGGATCCACATTGCATGTGCTAAATAAAAGGGCAAAAGGAATCATTCCCATATAACTAGAAAGTGTGACATTTAATACTTTCCAATTGTAATCTTCACACTTTAGGGGTTTTTGTAAAATCTGTATCTCCCAAACCACCCATCCTTTAAATCCCAAATTTTAAGAGAGAGTCTTTAATGACTTTATCTAGGTGTGAGAAAAGAATTGGGTCGGAACTCAAAAGGAAAAGAACCTTTTCTTAATATGCAAGTCATTAACTTTTAAGGCATATTTTATGTATTAAAACACCATCTTTTCTCTTCCTTTCTTTTATATTTTCTTTATTTTGACTATTCTTTCTATTAGCAAGCATGTGAAACTAAAAATTGGTTAAGTTTGGTCATCCATGCCACTTTCTAGAGAATTCCACATTAATCTCAAAAGAATGTTATTTATTATCCATTATCTATTGTTATTTTCTTAATATTGTATTTTCTTCTTTTCCTTTTCCCTTATATTCATTACCGAATCAATAAAATAGTAAGAGCCCACAAAATTTATAGCGAAGGGTATCTTGCAAGGAAAACCATTCTTTTAAAAAAATGCACACCATATTTTCAGTATGTCATTTTTATTCAAATAATTATATTTCAACCAAATAAATTACAAGTAAAATTGAGGTTATAACAATATCTTTATGCTTCTATGCACCCTCCTAGAAAGTCATCCAATCAACACTAGGATCATAAAAAGTAATGGGGTCCTTCAAAATCTCCGTATGTGGCTCTAGATCGTCCTTGTATACCACATCTAAATCATCCAAGAGTTTAGCAGGATCTAGAACTAGAGAGAAGATATAAAAGTCAATGAATGATGGTGTGTAAACCCTCTATTGGAGTTGTACCTCGTCATTTGAAAAATTCTATATACAATAGAAGTCAATTGTTTATCTTCCATGTTAGACACAACCAAAATTGGTATATCATCATAATAATATGAATCTAGACCTACAATTGGGAAGGGTGGTGGATCCTCAAGTTGTTGGGAGAGTTGTGTAATGACCCTGACCTGGGTTATGAGGTAACCCTATTTGTTTTGAGCAATGTTCTCATGTTTTGGACCAAAATGCAATTTACCCAAGATAAGGGGTTATAGTGCAATATGTCATATGTTGAACATATCTCATGTGTTTTAGCATCATTATAGAGAGAGAATGATGCAAAGTGGTGGCTTTTAGAAAGCCTAAATTTCAAGTTTGAACTTGTTTGAATAATGCTAGTAACTTGTGTACCAATTTTGGTGCAAGTTGTAATTTACCCAAAATGTAGGATTGATATGCAAACTTTCACCTCTAGAGTGTCCCTACTCCCTCATAGTATAATTTAGAGGAGAGATAAAGAATGATGCACCATGTTTGGATCATGTTTGAGTATGATAATCTTGGTGATGAAAAGACCAAGAAAGTTGTTGTATGTGAAACCCTAATTTGAGCTTGTATCGGGTTGTAGAGTCCATATGGGAGTGCCTATCGGCAAAGGAGCCATAGAGGGGATCCCATATCGGTTTTTGAACTCTTGTACTTGTCCATGATGAGATAAGAACCTCAAGGAGGTGATCCATTGTGAGTTAGGCGCTCCTTGCAAAAGTTGTATCGGTTTGCATAATTTATGAGATAAAGATGAGATATCTTATCAAACAAGATAACTAATGGCTGAAATATAATCTCTAGATTATCCTAAAGTGTTTTTCATGTCAAGATAAATATGAGTGCATGAAAGGACAGGTGTCAACCATGCATGGACACGTGGCACCTAGTAGCTTTAAAATGGTGACACCTCATATAACACTTTTTCAGAAACCTCAAGTAGATATACCCTTCCTTTCACCTATAAGAGGAATTTTTCAAAATCCATCACACCCTTGCTCTTATATATCATGCATAGAGTCTTGGTATCGTTCAAAGGTGAAGGAGTATCGTGCATAGAGCCTTGGTATTACCCATAGAAAAGTAATATCGCCCATAACAAAGTGATATCGGCCAAGTGAGGGATATCAGCCATAAGTGAGGGATATCAGCCACAAGTGGTGAGGTATCGTGCATAGGGATGAGGAGCTCAAGTCTTGGACCTTTGAGAAGCTCACCTACAACCTTGGAAACGTGAAGCTTTGGATCTTGGAGCTTTGAAGTTGCTCTTGAGGTGGGTTATATAACTTGAACTCAATTATGTTATTATTTATCATCAATCTTGCCTTAGTTAAATGATTTACTGCCAAATAGAAATTTATTGCATAATTGATGAATCCATGAGCTCTAGTAGTAACCTAGGACTGTTGTACATGAAATAGAACAAGTATAACGAAGGTCTAGAGCTTGAATATGATGGTATCACTTTATAAAGTGATATCAGGTTCAAGTACATAAGCAAGCACCTCGAACCTGATATGGTGATGCACCTACACTACTAAAATGATATGGATATGAGTTTATACTTTCTTGCATGATATGGTGATGTAGTATACACCTCTTGCATGATATAATGTCAAATATACCCTTAGGCACGATATGGTGTGAAGCATACACACACCTCTTTGCCCGATATGGTGTGAAACACACACACACCTCTTTGCCCAATATGGTGTGAAGCATACACACACCTCTTTGCCCGATATGGTGTGAAGCATATACACACCTCTTTTTCCGATATAGTGTGAATCATACACACACCTCTTTGCCCGATATGGTGTAAAGCACACACACACCTCTTTGCCTGATATGTTGTGGAGCACACACACACCTCTTTACCCAATATGGAAGCAAGCACACACCTCTTTGCCCGATATGGAGGAAGCACCTCAATCCAATACACTTGATTAAGTGATACATGTAGTATGTCATGTCAAATGATACTTTAATACATGAAGGGTTTAATGAATTTTGATAAATATGGGCCAATATACCTTGAGAGAAGGATTGAGCCAACCTAATGGAGTATGATGTAATCAATATCCTAGTGAGGATGAAAGAGAAACCTATACTTGTATAATACTCATGTAATGAGTATACATTCATACTCATAATATATGTGGAGTCTGAATTAGGGTTGTGATTTTTGATGAATGTACTTGAAAACCCTAATCAGTTTAAAGGGAAACCTTAACACTAATGAAGGGTAATAATATGATTTGAAACCACAATGGATTTATAAAGGGAAACCCTACTCATATTGAAACCATGCTGGTAGCATGATATAATGAGCATAGCTAACCAATTACCTAGGTCTTATGACCTAGAAATAGTTGTTGCCTAGTGAGAGGTGACAAGATGTGTAATGGCCTTGCAAGCCATGTGAATAGTTGTTGCCTAGTGAGAGGTGACAAGATGTGTAATGGCCTTGTGAGCCATGGGAATAGTTGTTGCCTAGTGAGAGGTGACAAGATGTGTAATGGCCTTGTGAGCCACGTGAATAGTTGTTTCCTAGTGAGAGGTGACAAGATGTGTAATGGCCTTATGAGCCATGTGAATAGTTTTTGCCTAGTGAGAGGTGACAAGATGTGTAATGGCCTTGTGAGCCATGTGAATAGTTTTTGCCTAGTGAGAGGTGACAAGAAGTGTAATGGCCTTGTGAGCCATGTGAATAGTTGTTGCCTAATGAGAGGTGACAAGATGTGTAATGGCCTTGTGAGCCATGTGAATAGTTGTTGCCTAGTGAGAGGTAACAAGATGTTTATAAAAAGTCTGATGATCTAGAGATTAATGTAAGAGATGATAATGTTCAAAATCAACCAGTGAACTGGGAAACCCTTAACATAATAATAATAATAATAATAAATGGTTATAGCCAAATAAGGGCTATAATATTTTTTTAATATGCTAAAAAGAGATATGATGAATAGTTGTATCACATAAAGGATGTGAATGTGTATGATGGTTCAACCAAGGGATAGCGCTTAGCAAAGGTGATGTGGTGTTCAATGATGAGTTTAAGGGGTTGATATCCCATGATAAAAGTGAAAGCGAAACATAAAGGTATTCCAACTGTAATGACCCTGATCTGGGTTATGAGGTATCCCTATTTTTTTTGGCTAAGTAAGTTGCTTAGAAATTTAATATAATCCTCTAAGGTGTTTTTTTATCACATGACACACTTATGTTCCAAGTTTGGTCCTGATTGAATGCGGTCTGAACAGTGTTCCTTTATTTTGTACCAAATTGCAATTTACCAAAAATGAGGGGTTATATTGCAATATGTCACATTTTGAACGTTCCATAAGTGCTTTAGCATTATAAGAAAGAGAATTATGCTAAGTGGTGGCTTGTGGAAAGCCTAAAATCCAAGTTTGAACTTGTTTGAATAATGCTAGTGCATTGTGTACCAATTTTGGTACAAGTTGTAATTTACCCAAAATGTAGGATTGATATGCAAATTACCACATATAGAGTGTCCCTACTCCCTCCTAGTATCATCTAGAGAAGAGATAAACAAGGAGGAATCATGTTTGAATCATTTATGAGTAATGGTACTCTTGGTGATGAAAAGACCAAGAAAGGGTTGAATGTGAAACCCTAATTTGAGCTTGTATTAGGTTGTAGAGTCCATATGGGAGTGCCTATCGACCAAGGAGACATAGAGGGGATCCCATATTGGTTTTTGAACTCTTGTTCTTATACATGATGAGATAAGCACCTCAAGGAGGTGGTCCATGATGAGTTAGGTGTTCCTTGCAAAAGTTGTATCAATTTGCATAATTTATGAAGATAAAGATAAGATATCTTATCAAACATGATAACTAATGGCCAAAATATCATATCTGGATTATACTCAAGTGTTTTGCATGTCAATATAAATATGAGTGCATGCAAGGACACGTGTCAACCATGCATGGACACATGGCACCTAGTAGCTTAAAAAGATGACACCTCATATGCACACTTTTTCATGAACCTCAAGTATATATACCCTTACTTTCACCCATAAGTGAAACTTTTAGAAATATATCACCCCCTTGCTCGTAGATATCATGCATAGAGTCTTTATATCATGCAAGGATGAAGGAGTATCAGGCATAGAGCCTTGGTATCACCCATAGCAAAGTAATATCACCCATTGCAAAGTGATATCGACCAAGTGAGGGATATCAACCATAAGTGAGGGATATCGGCCACAAGTGGTGAGGTATCATGCATAGGGCTGAGGATATCAAGTATTGGACCTTTGAGAAGATCACCTTCAACCTTGGGAACGTGAATCTTTGGAGCTTGGAGCTTTAAAGTTTCTCTTGAGGTGGGTTATATAATTTGAACTCAATTATGTTATTATTTATCATCAATCTTGCCTTAGTTAAATGATTTACTTTCAAATAGAATTTTCTTACATAATTGATGAATCCATGAGCTCTAGTAGTAACCTAGGACTGTTGTCCATGAACTAGAATAAGTAGAACAAAGGTCTAGTGCTTGAAGATGATGGTATCACTTTATAAAGTGATATCGGGTTCAAGCACATAAGCAAGCACCTCTAACCTAATTTGGTGATGCACCTACACTACTAAAATGATATGGATATGAGTTTATACTTCCTTGCAAAATATGGTGATGTAGTATACACCTCTTGCACGATATGATGTCAAAAATACCCCTTTTCCTGATATGGTGTCAAGCATACACACCTCTTTGCCCGATATGGTGTGAAGCACACATATCTCTTTGCCCGATATGGTGTGAAGCATACACACACCTCTTTTACCGATATGGTGTGAAGCATACACACACCTCTTTTCCCGATATGGTGTGAAGCACACACACACCTCTTTGCCCAATATGGTGTGAAGCATACACACATATCGGTGTGAAGCACACACAGACCTCTTTGCCCGATATGATATGAAGCACACACACCTCTTTGCCCGATATGGTGTGAAGCACACACACACCTCTTTACTCGATATGGAAGCAAGCACACAACTCTTTGCCCGATAGGGTGGAAGCACCTCAATTCAATATACTTGATTGAGTGACACATGTAGTGTGTTATGTCAAATGATACATTAAGACATACATAGTTTAATGCACTTTGATAAGTGTAGGCTAACATACCTTTGAGAAAGGGTTAAGCTAAGTTAATAAAGTATGATGTAATCAATATCCTAGTGAGGATGAGAGAGAAACTCATACTTTGCGTTGATGATCATTTAATGATAAATGATGAGAATAAATAAGTATGATTGAATACTTATGATATCAATGTATGCTCCTAGATGTGTGGAGCAATGAATTAGGTGGATTGATAATATGAACTTGAAGCTATAAAGGGAAACCCTAACCCTAATAATGGGAAGGTTGTATTTCTCTTATTGCATAAGCCTTGTGAGATATGTGAAATACTTGTACAACAAGTATAATATTTAATGGCTTTGTGAGCCATGTGAATAGTTGTTGCCTAGTGAGAGGTGAAAAGATGTTTAATGGCCTTGTGAGACATGTGAATAGTTGTTTCCTAGTTAGAGATAACAAGATGTTTAATGGCCTTGTAAGCCATGTGATTAGTTGTTGCCTAGTGAGAGGTGACAAGATGTTTAATGGCCTTGTGAGCCATGTTATTAGTTGTTGCCTAGTGAGAGGTGACAAGATGTTGATCTAGAGATTGATGTAAGAGATGGTAATGTTTAAAATAAACTAGGAAAATAGGAACCCTGTAACATAATAATAATAATAACAATAATAATAATAAATGATTACAAAGATAATAATGAAATCCTGGTCATACATACATTATGGTCATAGCCAAATAAGGGCTATAGTGCTTTGAATATGTTAAAATGAGATATGAGGAATACTTGTATCACATAAAGGATGTGAATGTGTATGATGGTTCAATTGAGGGATAATGCCTGGATGAACTCACATGATTGGTACAATCCAATACCTGGCTGTGATCTCACAGGGTTGGTATAATCCAATTCCTGGTTGTATTCTCAAAATGATCTCATAGGGTTGGCATAGCCCAATTCCTGGCTGAACTCATAGGATTGGTACAATCCAATACCTGGATGCGATCTCACAAGGTTGGTATAATCCAATGCCTGACTGTACTCTCAAAATTATCTCATAGGGTTGGCATAGCCCAATGCTTGGATGAACTCACAATATTGGTACAATCCAATACCTGGCTATGATCTCACATGGTTGGTATAATCCAATGCATGGCTGTACTCTCAAAATGATCTCACAGGGTTGGCATAGCCCAATGCATGGCTGAACTCACATGATTGGTACAATCCAATACATGACTGTGATCTCACATGGTTGGTATAATCAAATGCCTACCTATACTCTCAAAATGATCTTACAGGGTTGGCATAGCCCAATGCCTGGATGAACTCACAGGATTGGTACAATCCAATACTTGGTTGTGATCTCACAGGGTTAGTATAATCCAATGCCTGGTTGTATTCTCAAAATGATCTCACAGGGTTGGCATAGCCCAATGCCTGGATGAACTCATAGGATTGGTACAATCCAATACCTGGATGTGATCTCACAGGGTTGGTATAATCCAATGCTTGGCTGTACTTTGAAAATGATCTCATAGGGTTGGCATAGTCCAATGCCTGGCTGAACTCTATTAGGATTGGTATAGTCCAATACCTGGCTGTAATATCAGGATTGGCTTAGTCCAATACCTGGCTGTGATATCTGGAATGGTACAATCCAATACCTGGATGAACTCTTATAAAATCAATATCTGGTTAGCAAATTCGCTGAGGCCAACAGATAGAAATGAGAATGATTCATGGTCATCATACCATGATAATATTACCACATGATAAGCTTGAGATGTTGGCATGATATGATGGGTAAATGATATACATGTTCTTTCATATTCCTTATAAAGCGAATAGATGATTTACGGCTCTATTATAGATAGTTACAATGCTTTGAATAGATGAGAGATATTTTAATTTGCTTATCCACAGTGATTAACCTTGTTTAGTAATATAGAAGAACCTCTACTCAGTTTAATACTATTTACATGTGATAATAACATTGTTGGCGGAGAGTTTTATCTCTCGCTGGGACAATTGTCTCACCCCGTGGGATCCACATTTTTTTAGGTGGACGTGCATGAGGGGGTTGAGACCATACTATAGCAGGACAACAACAGTAGTAGGGACAACAGTGATAGCTTAGGTTGAGTGTTCTATCTGTCGTGTCTTGTAGATAGAAGTCATATGTGTCGTCTATGTACTCTCAGGTCCTTGAATTTAGTATTTGATGGTTTTATGAACAATCTGAGGTTTTGGATAGTATGCCTCAAGGTTTTATGTTACTTCAATATATGTTTTGACAAAGCAACTGTTATATATTATCCTCGAGATGAGATGGTACAGTGTATGTACAATGTGAATCCTAATGTATATAAAGTTTTGATTCTTTCATTAGGAGTTTTCCATGAAATGGATCTATTTGCAAAATGGTTTAAAATTTTAGTGATTTTTGTTAATCTACTACTTATGATTATTTCACAATAATTAGTAATGATTTGGCTGTCAGTTTGGTGGCAGTCGTTACACCAACTCTTATGGAATCCTTAGCAATATGGCAATGATCTCACAAGGTTGGAATAGTCCAATGCCTAGCTGAACTCACATGATTGGTATAATCCAATACCTGGCTGTGATCTCACAGGGTTGGTATAATCCAATGCCTGGCTATACTCTCAAAATGATCTCACAGGGTTGGCATAGTCCAATGCCTGGATGAACTCACAGGATTGGTACAATCCAATACCTGGCTGTGATCTCACAGGGTTGGTATAATCCAATTCCTGGTTGTATTCTCAAAATGATCTCATAGGGTTGGCATAGCCCAATTCCTGGCTGAACTCATAGGATTGGTACAATCCAATACCTGGATGCGATCTCACAAGGTTGGTATAATCCAATGCCTGACTGTACTCTCAAAATTATCTCATAGGGTTGGCATAGCCCAATGCTTGGATGAACTCACAATATTGGTACAATCCAATACCTGGCTATGATCTCACATGGTTGGTATAATCCAATGCATGGCTGTACTCTCAAAATGATCTCACAGGGTTGGCATAGCCCAATGCATGGCTGAACTCACATGATTGGTACAATCCAATACATGACTGTGATCTCACATGGTTGGTATAATCAAATGCCTACCTATACTCTCAAAATGATCTTACAGGGTTGGCATAGCCCAATGCCTGGATGAACTCACAGGATTGGTACAATCCAATACTTGGTTGTGATCTCACAGGGTTAGTATAATCCAATGCCTGGTTGTATTCTCAAAATGATCTCACAGGGTTGGCATAGCCCAATGCCTGGATGAACTCATAGGATTGGTACAATCCAATACCTGGATGTGATCTCACAGGGTTGGTATAATCCAATGCTTGGCTGTACTTTGAAAATGATCTCATAGGGTTGGCATAGTCCAATGCCTGGCTGAACTCTATTAGGATTGGTATAGTCCAATACCTGGCTGTAATATCAGGATTGGCTTAGTCCAATACCTGGCTGTGATATCTGGAATGGTACAATCCAATACCTGGATGAACTCTTATAAAATCAATATCTGGTTAGCAAATTCGCTGAGGCCAACAGATAGAAATGAGAATGATTCATGGTCATCATACCATGATAATATTACCACATGATAAGCTTGAGATGTTGGCATGATATGATGGGTAAATGATATACATGTTCTTTCATATTCCTTATAAAGCGAATAGATGATTTACGGCTCTATTATAGATAGTTACAATGCTTTGAATAGATGAGAGATATTTTAATTTGCTTATCCACAGTGATTAACCTTGTTTAGTAATATAGAAGAACCTCTACTCAGTTTAATACTATTTACATGTGATAATAACATTGTTGGCGGAGAGTTTTATCTCTCGCTGGGACAATTGTCTCACCCCGTGGGATCCACATTTTTTTAGGTGGACGTGCATGAGGGGGTTGAGACCATACTATAGCAGGACAACAACAGTAGTAGGGACAACAGTGATAGCTTAGGTTGAGTGTTCTATCTGTCGTGTCTTGTAGATAGAAGTCATATGTGTCGTCTATGTACTCTCAGGTCCTTGAATTTAGTATTTGATGGTTTTATGAACAATCTGAGGTTTTGGATAGTATGCCTCAAGGTTTTATGTTACTTCAATATATGTTTTGACAAAGCAACTGTTATATATTATCCTCGAGATGAGATGGTACAGTGTATGTACAATGTGAATCCTAATGTATATAAAGTTTTGATTCTTTCATTAGGAGTTTTCCATGAAATGGATCTATTTGCAAAATGGTTTAAAATTTTAGTGATTTTTGTTAATCTACTACTTATGATTATTTCACAATAATTAGTAATGATTTGGCTGTCAGTTTGGTGGCAGTCGTTACACCAACTCTTATGGAATCCTTAGCAATATGGCAATGATCTCACAAGGTTGGAATAGTCCAATGCCTAGCTGAACTCACATGATTGGTATAATCCAATACCTGCCTGTGATCTCACAGGGTTGGTATAATCCAATGCCTGGCTATACTCTCAAAATGATCTCACAGGGTTGGCATAGTCCAATGCCTGGATGAACTCACAGGATTGGTACAATCCAATACCTGGCTATGATCTCACAGAGTTGGTATAATCCAATGCCTAGCTGTACTCTCAAAATGATCTCATAGGGTTGGCATAGTCCAATGCCTGGCTGAACTCACAAGATTGGTACAATCCAATACCTGGTTGTGATCTCATAGGGTTGGTATAGTCCAATGCCTGGTTGTACTCTCAAAATGATCTCACAGGGTTGGCACAGTCCAATGCCTGGCTGAACTCACGGGATTGGTACAATCCAATACCTGGCTGTGATCTCACAGGGTTGGTATAATCCAATGCCTGGCTGTACTCTCAAAATGATCTCACATGGTTGGCATAGTCCAATGCCTGGATGAACTCACATGATTGGTACAATCCAATACCTGGCTGTGATATCTGGAATGGTATAATCCAATACCTGTCTGTGATCTCTGGAATGGTACAATCCAATACTTAGCTGAACTCTTACAAAATCAATACTTGGTTAGAAAATTGACTGAGGCCAATAGATAGAAATGAGAATGATTCATGGTCATCATACTATGATAATATTATCACATGATAAGCTTGATATGTTGGCATAATATGATGGGTAAATGATATACATGTTCTTTCATATTCCTTATAAAGTAAATAGATAATTTACTACTGTATTATAGACAGTTACAATGCTTTGAAAAGATGAGAAATATTTTAATTTGCTTATCCATAGTGATTAACATCGCTTATTAGTATCAAAGAACCTCTGCTCAATTTTATACTGTTTACCTATGATAATAACATTGTTGGGTGAGAGTTATATCTCTTGCTGGGACAATTGTCTCACCCCGTGGGATCCACATTTTTTTAGGTGGACGTGCACAAGGGGGTTGGGACTGTATTGCAGAGGGAGAACAACAACAATAGGGACATAAGTGATAGCTCAGGTTGAGTGTACTGTCTGTCGTGTCTTGTAGATATAAGTCCTATGTGTCGTCTCTGTACTCTCAGGTCCTTAGATTTAGTACATGATGATTTTATGAACAAACTAAGATTTTAGCTTATATGCCTCGAGGTTTTATGTTGCTTTAGTACATGTTTTGACAAAACAACTGTTATATGTTAACCTCAAGATGAGATGGTACAGTGTATGTCCAATGTGAACCCTGATGTATATAAAGTTTTGATTCTTTCATTAAGAGTTTTTCCAAGAAATGGATCTCTTTGCAAAAATGGTTTTAATTTTTAGTGATTTTTGTTAATCCGCTATTTATGATAATTTCGCATTATTAGTAATGATTTGGTTATCGATTTGGTGGTGGTAATTACAAGTTTGGTATTAGAGCTTAAGGTTTTCTGAGTCTACAGAGACATAAGACTAAGGTGTTGAGTCTGTTCTAGTGTCCTCCAATATATCCTATAGTGACTTCTACTAATGTAGAAGAAAGGGTGAAGTTTAAAAATGACTTGAGAACACAAGGGACATGTTGCTAAAGAGCAATGTTGTTGCACCAGGAGAAGGTACAAGGGATCAGGCAAGAGAAGAATGAGTGGTTGAGAATTCCCATCTTGACCCAATTAGGATAGAGAATCCTGCTTTTTATGCTCTTGTTGGGCAGGTTAGGACAACAATGATGAATATAGTGGATTGGATACTAGCAATACAACCTAGGTTACCAGCCCTCGATGTAGAAACTTTGGGTTCTAAAAGGGTTTTTGAATGTCATAGTTTTGTTGAACAATGAAAAATATGAGAAGGGTTAACATATGGAAAGAAAATAGACTCTGTCATAAGTATAAACAAATAATACATCTGTGATGGCAATGCCCAAGGAGGGGGAATAAGATGAGAATTAAGGAAAGGTCTCTATAATTCTAGAGACATTTGCCTAGTTGTTCTAAAAAGCCAATGTTTTGGTACCACCAGTGTAATAGATGCCTAGTGCACCATGACAATAGTCACTAAGTAGAGGCAAAAGTCCTAACTTTCCACATGTAAGAACTCCTAACTTAGCTTTTACATCGGTAATAAGACCGATAAGACTATGGTACAAGGACAAGACATGTTATAGATATGGACATGTTGAGCATACTAAACCCGTTTGTTCAAAAGAAGGGAGTAAATGGCCCAACAACTGAGGTAGACTCGACATGGCTTATGAAAGTTACAACCTAATAGTGTAAAAAGGCAAAAGAAACAACATGAAATAGCTAGACTCTATGTTTGAGTCAACCTGAAGTGGTAGATGACTGTGAGGGGTGACAATCAGATAGAACTTTTTCAATCTAATATGTCTTCTCTTGATTTTATCTGATAATCATAAGAAGGTAGTTGTTGTTGAGCTTCCTTTAGTTAGTCCTATGAGGACATGAGGAAGAGATAAGAAGGATGAGAACCTATATTCAGATTAATATTCTCTTATATGTTTTGAAATTTCTCTCTTCATGTAGAAAGGGAAGAGATGTAAAAGAAACACCCAGAGAAAATATGAGATACTAAGTAGTAAAATTTGAAGAGATGTTAAAACTATGAAACATAATATAAAACAAATACATACTACCTAATTTTAGTTCTTGAGTACCCTGGTCAGGTATTCATCTATTGAAGACAAGGTAAGTATGACACTCTTAGATTGCTATCTTTCTGATTACTCTGATCAAGTAGTCATTTTGAGACAATCTAAAGAGCATAATGAAGTATGAGATGTGGCACATATATTTCTACCACACTCTAATTGCTATAAGAAGGAATCTGAGTTAATCACAGATCAACTTAGAAACAAAAGAAGATGTTTAGTATAATGTATACCTTGGTCTGAGGACCTAGATGTAATTGTTACATGATAAGAGGTAACAATGTTCAGTGATGAACTAAGGGTTTGAATACCCATATCTAGTAAACATGATGATGATAATGCTAAGGGATGATGACATGTAATCATCTTTATAATTCATATGCTGATGGCAAGGAACCTAAGAGGAAACAAAAATTGAATGACACGTGAATGATTAAGAGTTCATGCAATACTCAAGGAAGGTGATAATCTCTTTTCTTTAATAAATAAACCTGAATAATGATGGGGTGATAAGAAGGACTATGTTTCCTTGTATTCCTTCCTTTCAGGAACATGACAAACAAGTAAGTCTTATGACACTTGATATGCAGGGATTAGAAGTAATCTATAGAAGGATACTTTGAAAAGTATCATCTTGTCCTGGATTTTAGTTCCAAGATAAAGTATATGTGTTAAGTAATGTCCCGAGATGAAAGAAAGGTCCTATTATATGTTTGGTTTTAGTAATAACAATAGAGGATGTGATGTGGTTTTAACACATGTAACTAATACCAATGCAAGGAATTCTAGTGTCCAAGAAGTTTAAAGGTACGAAATAGTGAGAACATGACTCTTGATAAGATGAATAATGTTTGGTTATCTAGAAAGGGTAACTTTGAGATTAGTCTAGTTACATACTATAGTATGGATACCATATGTTAGGGGTTTATGCCTTGCATAAACATGACATCAAGAAAGATATATGAGTTGAAGGAACAATTGTAGAATTGTTTTGGGAAAAGTTGATTAAGCTAAAGATAATTTCTTAGAATATCTCTATCTAGATTTGTTGAGGCATCTTATACATAACATCTAGATATACCTCTGAGATAGTTCTTCTTTAATAATAGCCTCTCCTTATGACAAGAAAATAAACAACTAAAGGGATAATTGATACAAGTCATAAGAAAGTTTAGTGTTGTGTCAGTAGATTCGAGTGGCATAGAAGATGCATGATCATACTTGTAGTCCCCAAGTGGGTGACAGAACGTAACTCTGGTCCTTCCTTGAAAGAGAAATGACAAACTAAGTAAGGGGTATGGAAAACTCCCAAGATCAAGGATCTTATTACATAAATATGTAAGTTGAGAAGGTGACAAATCAGTGAGGTTTGACACCTGAGTTAAATAAGGTATGTATAATGATTCTTCGACTAAGAAAAATGTTACCTGACACAGAGTTGACTCTACAGTCAATAATGAAAAGGACAGTGGAGTATGTGAAACGACCGTCATCAAACTGACAAACAAATCATTACTAATTAAGCAGAATAAAGATAATCAACAGATTAACAAAAAACACTAAAATTTAAAACCATTTTTGCAAGGAGATCCTTTACCAGAAAACTCTTACTAAAAGATCTGAAACTCATACATATCATGATTACATTGTACAACATCTCATCTTGAGGACAACATTTAACAGTCACTCTATCAAAACACATACTAGAGCAACATAAAACCTTGAGGCATTCAAGCCAAAATCTCAGATCATTCATGAAACTAGTATGAACCAACTCCAAGGACCTGAGAGTACAGAGACAACACATAGGACTTCTATCTACAAGACATGATAGACAGTACACTCAACCTGAGCTGTCACTGCTGCCTTAACTGTTGTTCCTCCTATGTAGAGAGAGATCTTTGCCACCTCGTGCATGTCCACCTAAAAAAATGTGGATCCTACGGGGTGAGACAAATGTCCCAGCGAGAGATATAACTCTCCACTGACTATATTATTATCAAAGATTAAGCATTTATAAACTGAGTAGATGTTCTTTTTATATTAACATGCATGATAATTCACTGTATGAACATAATGAAGTAATCTCCTTTCTTAAGGAGAACATTGCATCTACCCATGGTAGAGTTATCAACCATCTATCTTCTTTGCAAGGAATGTAAAGAAACATAAATATCATCTATCAACTAAGATGTATAACTGAATTGCACATCAAACAATAGTTTCCATATTTGATCATTAAGCAGATATGCTACACGACTGATTACATTTTTCAATCACACTTATGCCCTAAGGATATGAGGTATACTACTCATACTCCAACCGACCACGTCTACATAAAGCATTAGTACCATACAAGGTCAATGGGAGAGCCAGCTGCCATGATCTCTTCCGTCTCGGTCAGTGCGAGACCACAAGCAGGACATCTCGTGTCAACTGCTACATAGCTTTCCAGGGTATACTGGTAGCTTCACTATAGAGATACAATGGCGGCTGCACTCTCTTCGAGATTGAGAGATCTCGTGTTTATCTACCATCAATCCCGTCATTCATCATCATTGGGAGATTCGTGATACATCCATCCTGGCATTTATAATGAAGGAGATCTCACATCAATCCCTCATTAGGGCGTAAGGATATTCGTGACCATCACCCCCACATATTCACAAATATGCGCTCTCTAGGAGATCCCGTGGGAAAACCTATTTCACCATCACCAACTACTGACGATGATGGATCTATGGTAAGGGAACTACATGATAAGATTCCACTTGAATAATTAAGTACATTACAATGTCTTTTAGCATCAATCAAGTTTCAACCATGAATTATTATAACAGATGATACAAAGAAAAGTGTAATTCATCTATCAAGTACTTTTCAACTCTTTTAAACACATGATACTTGGGATCTCAGTCCCTTATCACATTACTGGGAATTATCATCCCTTCACATCATCATTATCATGGTTACTGGATCTGGGTATTCAAACCCTTGGATCATCACACAATATTGTTAT
The DNA here is from genome assembly GCA_963693085.1 of Alisma plantago-aquatica. Classification (NCBI taxonomy): domain Eukaryota; kingdom Viridiplantae; phylum Streptophyta; class Magnoliopsida; order Alismatales; family Alismataceae; genus Alisma; species Alisma plantago-aquatica. The sequence continues at coordinate 263,599,874 of OY856411.1, forward strand.
TTCTATAACGGATAATCATTACCTCTAGGTCCTCAAACCCAGGTATTCATTATACTTGTTGTACAAGTATTCTCATGGCTCACAAGGCCATCGCACATCTTGTCACCTCTCACTAGGCAACAACTTATTCACATGGCTCACAAGGCCATTACACATCTTTTCACCTCTTACTAGGAAACAACTTATTCACATGGCTCACAAGGCCATTACACATCTTGTCACCTCTTATTAGGCAACAACTTATTCACATGGCTCACAAGGCCATTACACATCTTGTCGCCTCTTGCTAGGCAACAACTTATTCACATTGCTCATAAGGCCATTAAACATGATACTTATCATATACGTATTTAACATGCCTTACAAGGCTTATGTAATAAGAGAAATACATCCTTCCCCATTATTAGGGTTAGGGTTTCCTTTTATCGCCGAATAGGGTTTCAAGTTAATATTATCAGTCCAAACCCTAATTCATTGCTCCACACATCTAGGAGCATATATTCATATCATAAGTATGCAATCATACTTATCTGTTCTAATCATTTGTCATTAAACGATTATCAACACAAGGTACGCATTTCTCTTTCATCCTCTCTAGGATATTGATTACGTCATACTTTATTATATTGCCTTAACCCTTTCTCAAGGTATGTTAGCCTACACTTATCAAAGTGCATTATATCTCAATGTAAAAATTGACATGACACACTTCATGTGTTACTCATCCAAGTATATTAGATTTAAGGTGCATCAAGGTGCATCAACCTTGAGGTGCTGGATGTGGTATTTATCATGCCTTGATGTATCACTTCCCTCATTGCTTTTAACTTGCTTAAGTTCATCAACTTATATTGTATTAGGGTATTTCCCATCCTAATACTTTATGCACTAACACACCACATTTATCATGTAGTGTGTTGGCTATAAGTCACACATTTGAATTACCCAACTATCATCAAGTGATATAGACTCATATCGAGTTAAGGCATTGTTGATATACCATTATCAACCACTTTAGGTGTTCTACCTATCAAGGTATTAACCAAACCACATCATTACTTGGTGTTACAGTCATCACTCCTAAGAGTGTTTTACCCTCACCTTTACAAGGTGCATCAGATTGAATCATGTATGTCAAGTTGAACACATGTATTAGGTTAGGTGTATATTGAGCTAGACATCATCATATCCCTCATACAATTACCCATCAAGGTATCATCCTTACCAATCATATGGTGTATCATCTTCACCATACATGAGTGTAACGTCCTCACCTCACTTGAAGATATTGGCCACACCATACTTTAGTGTATTGGCTATCACATGTTCTAGGGTATTAACCACCTTACCACTTTTTTCATCTAGTGTATTGGGTTACCCACCATATCATTTTAGATATATGTGCTCAACACCATATCGTCAAGAGGTGCATGCTCAATCCAATATCAGTGTATGTATGCTTACCATATCGGGCAAGAGGTGTATGCTTGCTTTACACCATATCGGGCAGAGAGGTGTGTGTGTGCTTCACACCATATCGGGCAGAGAGGTGTGTGTGTGCTTCACACCATATCAGGTAGAGATGTGTGTGTGTGCTTCACACCATATCAGGAAGAGAGGTGTGTGTGTGCTTCACACCATATCGGTCATAGAGGTGTGTGTGTGCTTCACACCATATCAGACAGAGAGGTGTGTGCTTAACCTAATATCGTTTTTGAGGTGTATGCTTGACCTCCTATAATGCAAGAGGTGTATACTACACCACCATATCGTGCAAGAAGGTATAAAATCATATCCATATCGTTTTATGGGACTAGGTGCATCACCATATCGTGTTAGAGGTGCTTGCTTGTGTGCTTGAACCCGATATCACTTTATGAGGTGATACCATCTTCTTCAAGCTCTAGACCTTCGTTCTAACAGTTATAGTTCATGGAAATGGGTCTAAGCAACTACTAGAACTCATAATTTCATCAACTATTTCAGAAAGTTTCAGAATTAAAAGTAGTTCAATAGTATAGCAATTTAGGTGATGAATAATAACATGATAGAGTTCAAGTTATATAACCCGCCTTAAGAACAACTTCAAAGCTCCAAGCTCCAAAGCTCCACGTTCCTAAGGTTGAAGATGACTTATCAAAAGTCCAAGGCTCGTTCACAACTCCTTCATATACAAGGAATCACCAAGGATAAGTAATTGGTGAAGAAGAAAAGAAGGGAAGATCATAACCCTAAAATCATGCTTCAATCCAAGGTTGAATATGATCATGGACTCACCTTAGGGTTAAGTATTGAGATCCCTCTTGATCCTTAGCACCTTGCACGATATCTCACTACCCTTTCACGATATGCCATCACTTGTGGCTGATATCCCCCTCACTTGTGGCAAAAAACACTCCACTTGGCCGATATCGACTTGCTATGGCCGATACCCAAGGCCTATGCATGATAACACATCACATATGCACGACAAAAAGTCTTCATGCACGATATATAAGATTAACGAGGTGGTAGGATTCGAAAAATTTCACTAAGGGGTGAAAGAAGAGGTATATATACTTGTTGTTCATGAAGAAGTGTGAAAATGAGGTATCATCAATTTAAGCTACTAGGTGCCACGTGTCCATGCATGGTTGACACATGTACTTTCATGCACTCCATATTTATCTTGCCATGCAAAATGAAAACTTGAGGATAATGAAAGGGATAAGGGTTGGCCCCCTTTGGTTATCTTATAGGATAAGCCACTTCCACTCACATTATTATATTCACAAATTCAATGCAAACTTTCCCAAGGAAAGTTGCAAGCCGATAACCATTGCTTTATTGAGGTACTTAGCTCGTTTTTGAAAATTCAAAGAGTTAAAAACACGATATGGGGGTCTCCTCTTTGGATCCTTGGCCGATAGGGACTCCCATTTAATCACTACAACCCGATACACTTAATGCAAGCTCAAATTAGGGTTTCCATTCAACCCCTTTCTTGGTCTTTTCATCACCAAGAATACTACCACTCATAAATGATTCAAACATGGTGTATAATTCATTATCTCTCCTATAAATGATACATATAGGAAGTAGGGACACTCTAGAGGTGGTAATTTTCATATCAACCCCACATTTTGGGTAAATTACAAATTATACCAAAACTGGTGCACACGGTACTAACATTAGTCACACAAGTTCAAACTTGGCATTTAGGCTTTCCACAAACCACCACTTAGCATCAATCTATCTATTATGATTCTAAAACACTTAAGGAATGTTCAATATGTGACATTTTGCAATATAACCCCTCATATTGGGTAAATTGCACTTTGGTCCAAAACAAAGGAACATTGCTCAAACAACATTCAATCAGGACCAAACTTGGAACATAAGTGTGTCACATGATAAAAAAAAACCTTAGAGGATTATATTAAATTTATAAGCAACTTACTTAGCCAAAACAAATAGGGTTACCTCATAACCCATGTCAGGGTCATTACAGTATGTGTCATGTATGACAGATTCTATGATAACCCTGTGTGAAAGAACTTTGTGTTGATAAAAGTTCTATGACATCTCCATGATATTAATATGTTATGTGGAGACTTTATAATATGATGAATGAATAATATATGTCTCCCTTTACCTGGGATTTCGGGGACGAAATCCTTGTTAGGGGTTTATAACTTGTAATGACCCTGGCCTAGGTTATGAGGTAACCCTGTTTGTTTTGGCTACGTAAGTTGCTTAGAACTTTAATATAATCCTATGAAGTGTTTTTATATCAGGTAACAAACTTATGTTTCAAATTTAGTCCTGTTTGAATAATGTTTGAGCAATGTTCTCATGTTTTGGACCAAAATGCAATTTACCCAAGATAAGGGGTTATAGTGCAATATTTCATATGTTGAACATACCTCATGTGTTTTAGAATCATTAGAGAGATAATTATTCAAGGTGGTGGCTTGTGGAAAGCCTAAATTCCAAGTTTGAACTTGTTTGAATAATGCTATTAACTTGTGTACCAATTTTGGTGCAAGTTGTAATTTACCCAAAATGTAGGATTGATATGCAAATTTACACCTCTAGAGTGTCCCTACTCCCTCCTAGTATCATTTATAGGAGATAGAAAGAATGATTCACCATGTTTGGATCAATATTTGAGTATGATACTCTTGGTGATGAAAAGACCAAGAAAGTGTTGTATGTGAAACCCTAATTTGAGCATGTATCAGGTTGTAGAGTCCATATGGGAGTGCCTATCGGCCAAGGAGCCATAGAAGGGATCCCATATAGGTTTTAGAACTCTTTTACTTGTCCATGATGAGCTAAGAACCACAAGGAGGTGATCCATGACGAGTTAGGTGCTCCTTGCAAAAGTTGTATCGGTTTGCATAATTTATGAGATAAAGATGAGACATCTTATCAAACAAGATAAATAATGGCCAAAATATCATATCTATATTATGCTCAAGTGTTTTGCATTTCAAGATAAATATGAGTTCATGCAAGTATAGGTGTCAACCATGCATGGATACATGGCACCTAGTAGCTTTAAAATGATGACACCTCATATAACACTTTTTCATAAACCTCAAGTATATATACCCTTCCTTTCACCCATAAGAGGAATTTCACGAAATATATCACCCCTTGCTCTTCGATATCATGCAAAGGTGAAGGAGTATCATGCATAGAGCCTTGGTATCACCCATATAAAAGTAATATCGCCCATAACAAAGTGATATCGGCCAAGTGAGGGATATTGGTCATAAGTGAGGGATATCAACCACAAGTGGTGAGGTATTGTGCATAGGGATGAGGAGCTCAAGTATTGGACCTTTGAGAAGCTCACCTACAACCTTGGTAACGTGAATCTTTGTAGCTTGGAGCTTGGAGCTTTGAAGTTGATCTTGAGGTGGGTTATATAACTTGAACTCAATTATGTTATTATTTATCATCAATCTTGCCTTAGTTAAATGATTTACTGCCAAATAGAATTTTCTTGCATAATTGATGAATCCATGAGCTCTAGTAGTAACCTAGGACTGTTGTACATGAAAAAGAACAAGTATAATGAAGGTATATAGCTTGAAGATGATGGTATCACTTTATAAAGTGATATCAGGTTCAAGTACATAAGCAAGCACCTCTAACCTGATATGGTGATGCACCTACACTACTAAAATGATATGGATATGAGTTTATACTTTCTTTCATGATATGGTGATGTAGTATACACCTCTTGCATGATATAATGTCAAATATACCCTTAGGCACGATATGGTGTGAAGCATACACACACCTCTTTGCCCGATATGGTGTGAAACACACACACACCTCTTTGCCCAATATGGTGTGAAGCATACACACACCTCTTTGCCCGATATAGTGTGAAGCATACACACACCTCTTTTCTAGATATGGTGTGAATCATACACACATCTATTTACCCGATATGGTGTGAAGCATACACACACCTCTTTGCCTGATATGGTGTGAAGCACACACACCTCTTTGCCCGATATGGTGTGAAGCATACACACACCTCTTTGCCCGATATGGTGTAAAGCACACACACACACACACCTCTTTGCCTGATATGGTGTGGAGAAAACACACCCCTCTTCACCTGATATGGAAGAAAGCACACACCTCTTTGCCCGATATGGAGGAAGCACCTCAATCCAATACACTTGATTAAGTGATACATGTAGTATGTCATGTCAAGTGATACCTTAAGACATGAAGGGTTTAATGCATTTTGATAAATATGGGCCAATGTACCTTGAGAGAGGGATTGAGCCAACCTAATGGAGTATGATGTAATCAATATCCTAGTGAGGATGAAAGAGAAACCTATACTTGTATAATACTCATGTAATGAGTATACATTCATATTCCTAATATATGTGGAGTCTGAATTAGGGTTGTGATTTTTTATGAATGTACTTGAAAACCCTAATTGGTTTAAAGGGAAACCTTAACCCTAATGAATGGTAATAATATGATTTGAAACCACAATGGGTTAATAAAGGGAAACCCTACTCATATTGAAACCATGCTGGTAGCATGATATAATGAGCATAGCTAACCGATTACCTAGGTCTTATGACCTAGAAATAGTTGATGCCTAGTGAGAGGTGACAAGATGTGTAATGGCCTTGTGAGCCATGTGAATAGTTGTTTCCTAGTGACAGGTGACGATGTGTAATGGCCTTGTGAGCCATGTGAATAGTTGTTTCCTAGTGAGAGGTGACAAGATGTGTAATGGCCTTGTGAGCCATGTGAATAGTTGTTGCCTAGTGAGAGGTGACAAGATGTGTAATGGCCTTGTGAACCATGTGAATAGTTGTTGCCTAGTGAGAGGTGACAAGATGTGTAATGGCCTTGTGAGCCATGTGAATAGTTGTTGCCTAGTGAGAGGTGACAAGATGTGTAATGGCCTTGTGAGCCGTGTGAATAGTTGTTGCCTAGTGAGAGGTAACAAGATGTTTATAAAAATTCTCATGATCTAGATATTAATGTAAGAGATGATAATGTTCAAAATCAACTAGGGTATTGGGAAACCCTTAACATAATAATAATAATCATAAACGGTTATATCCAAATAAGGTCTATAGTATTTTTTTTAAATATGCTAAAAATAGATACGAGGAATACTTGTATCACATAAAGGATGTGAATGCGTATGATGGTTTGACTAAGGGATAATGCTTAGTAAAGGTGATGTGGTGTTCAATGATGAGTTTAAGGGATTATTATCCCATGATGAAAGTGAAAGGCAAACATAAAGGTATTCCAACTCTTATGGAATCCTTAGAATTATGGCAATGATCTCACAGTGTTGGCGTAGTCCAATGCCTGGCTAAACTCACAGGATTGGTATAATCCAATACCTGGTTGTGATCTCACAGGGTTGGTATAATCCAATGCCTGGCTGTACTCTCAAAATGATATCACAAGGTTGGAATAGTCCAATGCCTGGCTGAACTCACAGGATTGGTACAATCCAATACCTGGCCGTGATCTTACAGGGTTGGTATAATCCAATGCCTGGTTGTACTCTTAAAATAATCTCACAGGGTTGGCATAGTCTAATGCCTGGTTGAACTCACAGGATTGGTACAATCCAATACATGGCTGTGATCTCACAGGGTTGGTATAGTCCAATCCATGACTATACTCTCAAAATGATCTCACAGCGTTGGCACAGTCCAATGCCTGGATGAACTCACAGGCAGGGGCAGATCTAGGGGGGGGGCTACCGGGGCTTCAGCCCCCCCTCCAAAAATCCTAAATGTTTATTTATATGTGTTTATGCATGTTTAGTATTATAAATATAGTACATATACGATATCTTTAGATATATGACAAGGCAAAGTTGTAGCTGGATTGGTAGAAGTACATTAGTTCTAAACTATGGACTCAAGTTCAAATCCCACTGTAGGCATATTTTTTAAACTCACCCCCCTACCACAACTAGTGCCATGTATAGCTAACTCAGCTCCCCCTTATGCAATTTTCTGGTTCTGCCACTACTCACAGGCAAGGGCGAATCTAGGGGGGGGGGCTACCGGGGCTTCAGCCCCGCCTCCCAAAATCTTAAATGTTTATTTATATGTGTTTATGCATGTTTAGTATTATAAATATAGTACATATACGAGCTCTTTAGATATATGACAAGACAAAGTTGTAGCTGGATTCGTAGAAGTACATTAGTTCTAAACTATGGACTCAAGTTCAAATCCCACTATAGGCATATTTTTTAAACTCAGCCCCCCTACCACAACTAGTTCCATGTATAGCTAACTCAGCCCCCCCCTTATGCAATTTTCTGGTTCCGCCACTACTCACAGGATTGGTACAATCCAATACCTGGCTGTGATCTTATAGCGTTGGTATAATCCAATGCTTGGCTGTACTCTCAAAATGATCTCACAGGGTTGGTATAGTCCAATGCTTGGTTGAACTCACAGGATTGGTACAATACAATACATGGCTGTGATCTCTGGAATGGTACAATCCAATACCTGGCTGTGATCTCTAGAATGGTACAATCCAATACCTGGCTAAACTCTTACAAAATCAATACATGGTTAGCGAACTGGCTGAGGCGAACAGATAGAAATGAGAATGATTCATGGTCATTGTATCACCCCTGACCCGGGTTATGGCTTAAACCTAGAAGTTTTGCTTAAGTAAGATACTTACAAACTGATTCTAATCTTTTGAAAAGTAATTAAGGCTTCTTGTGAAGTTGTTTTCAAAGTTTGAGCTTAATTGCAAACTAATTGTGCATTATATGAAAGTCTGAGTGAAAAGTGCAATTTACACAAGATGAGGGGTTACCTTGCAAATGACACATGTGGAATGAGTTCTAAGTGTTTTAGTATCTCAAGAAAGAGAATGATGATGAGTGATGGCTTGTGGAAAGCCTAAATCCCAAGTTATAACTTGTTTAAGCAATGCTTGTACTTTGTGCACTAATTTTGGTATAATTTGTAATTGACCCAATATGTGGGGTTAAAATGTAAATTACCACATCTAGAGTGTCCCTAATCCCTCTATGTATATTTTATAGGAAAGAGAAATAAGGAGACAATATGTTTGAATCACCTTTGAGTGGTGATACTCTTAGTAATGAAGGACCAAGAATGAGTTGAAGGCAAGAGCCTTATATGTGTTGTATCGAGTTGTCGACTTGATATAACGTGCCCTATCGGCCAAAGAGCCAAAGTAGGAGCCTCCTATTGATTTGTTGAGCCTTGTCAAAGGCCATGATGGGAAGAACACCTCAACGAGAGTATCACCAAAATGGGCAAAAGGAGAGTATCACCAAGAAACAATATCTCGGCCCGTCATGGCCTTTGACTTTTGTATGGCCGAGTTGAAGGCAAGAGCCTTATATAGTTTCTAAGTTATCCCCAAGACTTTTGCATGGAAAGATATACATGTGTGCATGCATGGACACATGTCAACCATGCATGGCCACGTATCATCTAGTAGCATGAGGGGAAGACACCTCATATATGCTTTATCTCATGAAATCAAGTATATATACTTCACCTTTCACCAACTTATGAAATTTTACGATCCTCATAACCATTCCCCTTGGAGATATCATGCAAAGACCCTTAGGTATCGTGCAAAGCAACTCAAGGAGCAAGGAGAGCTCGAGAACCAATCTTTAGGTAAGGCTTTGGTCACCTTCAACTTTGGTTGAAGTAGGATATCAGGTTATGGATATTCTTTTCTTTCTTTCTTCACCAAGTGCTTAACTATGGTGATCTATTGTCCATGGAGGAGTTGTGAACGATCCCTGGACCTTGGAGAAGTTCTTATTCAACCTTAGGACATGAAGCTTTGGAGATTGGAGCCTTGAAGCTATTCACAAGGCGGGTTATATAACTTGAACCCTATCATGTTATTATTCATCACCTAAATTGCTACAATTAATGAACTACTTTTAATTCCGAAATATTCTAAAATAGTTGATGAAATTATGAGTTCTAGTAGTTTCCTAGACATGTTTCCATGAGCTATAACAGTTAGAATGGAGGTCTAGAGCTTGAAGAAGATGGTATCACTTTATAAAGTGATATCGAGTTCAAACTTACACATAAGTAGCTCTAACCCGATATGGGTATGTGTAGATTTTTCTTGCCCGATATGTTTACATGATATGCTTGCACGATATGCTTGCATGATATGGAGTCAAGAATAGACTCTTTTCACGATATAAGGCCTAAAGTATACTTGAAAGCCGATATATGAAACCCTAATTTGGGTAACCCGATATGAGTAAAGAATAGCAAGTGCTCTTGCATGATATGATCATGTAAAATGTATCTTTGGTACCTGATACCTTGAAGTACACACATTTGTTGCATGATATGAATACTTAAGTAAATCCTATTGTATGATACAAGGTATGGATTCAAGAACAAAGTGTAACCCGATATGGTTGGAATACATCTACCTGATATGAAACCCTAGATGGGGTTAACCCAATATGAAGATGGTTGCTAGCACATACACAATATGAGTCATGCTTGTTGCACGATATGAGAGATACCCCACTTATCCTTATGCATGATACAAGTCTAGACTACACCTCTTACACGATATAGAGGTAGTGAACACTCTAATCAACATAGAATTGGAAACCCAAGATGATGGGTAAATCGAGATGAGTGGTGAATGATACTATATGTATGATATGGGTGACATCCCTTGGATGCTAAGAATAACAGCTACTCCTACCTTGTAAACAATATAAGGTTCAAATCATATTTTATGCACAATATGTTATAATCCACCAAATGTGGTGTAGAATCCTAGAGAAAGGTTTGAAACCCGATATACCCTATCCCTAATGGAATGGGTTGTGGTATGAGAAATTCAATAAGACATCTAAAATGTCATGCAATTATATGATGAGGTTGATTCTTGAAGGAATGAATATATCATGAGTTTAAGGGTTTACCTAACATGGTAACCTGATAAGATACCTATCATGGATGCCGGATATGATAATCCTAGGTGGTAAATTAAGTTGGTATCTTGTAAATACACCACTTAAATGATACATGATGAGGCATATACACTATGCCCGATACGGTGCACACTAGATGCACAATATGACACCAAGCATATAGCTTATACCCGATATGGGATCAAGTACCTGTCTCATACTTAATATAAAGCTAATATGAAATGATAAGATCTATGTGATAGTCCATGTGATGTGGGTTTATGATATGTTGGTTAGGGAATACATCATAAGCCATGACATGGTGATGTGGTTGTACCACATGCCCAATATGAATATATGACATGAAGTAAAGTATGTGGTTTAAAGTTTAATATGATAATACCTACATCTTGATACCCAATATGGAAGAGACACTTTGTTGGTTGTTTACACTAACGAGTTTCAATCATAAGAATGATCTTTTACTCAACTAGCTATATCCCGCAAGTATACGAGAGTAGTTGTAGTCCAGTTCGAACACAAGGAGCGTTGGTTAGTTAGGCGCAAGAGTTATGATTTTCAATAATCTAGATCATTGTACATAAGATGATTGGATTAGAACAACTAAATTATAGATTTAAAACAAAACAGTAAATTATCACTTAAGAAAGGTTAAGATACAGATTTGGAAGGATCTTAGACTTGGGATTTCACTATCACATCATAGCTTATATTAAAATATGAATTTAAACATGTTAATTAACTTGCAAAGGAGGTTTGTAGTCATCATCACTCACCTCCCGGTGAAGTAATGATGATTCTAACTCCATACATCACTCTCGTGCATGTATTTCATTTTGAATCACAAACCTTGCTCCTCAACTTAATCCTAGCCACTCTCACGGTCAAGGACAAGTTGCCAAAAGAGTAACACCATACTCTCAAACACATCTTCTCAGATTATGAAAGAAAGCATAAAATATGCAAGTATGATGGCCAATCACACAAACAAGCATTTCAGATCTGAAACAACTCTTGGAACATGCAAGAAACTAACATTTAGTACGAAATTCATATGTTCATACAAGATATGACATGGGAGTTACTCTCCCATGTCCAAGATTCGGATTTTACTCATCCATGATAGTATACAGCAGAAAATGTGCAGAAATTTTAGAGTTTAGCATGGTTTAGAGAAGAAAAAGCTAAGCAATCCCAAGGTGTAACCAAAGGAAGGTAGAATTCTGACTTGAGGAAGAAATCCCACTTCTACAGCTGCTCCAAACCGGACAAACTTCCCTCCTGAGAAGCTTTGTGGAGTGAAGAAGCTCTGCTGCACCTTGGAGAAGAAGCTTAGAGAAGAAGAGAGGAAGAATGGGCTTTCTTTGGCAAGAAACCACCTCCTTTCCCCTCAAAATCGCCCTCCTATGCTCTAGGCTTGCTCTAGGACAAGAGAACTTCCGCAAATGACCGGGCATCGCCCATTAAGTTCCCACTTCATTTTAAACAAAAACTCGTATTTTACAAAATGCTGAAACTGCCAGGTGCACGGCGTGCACTTTGGAAATGCACGCCGTGCAACTTTCCAGAAACTTTGAGTTTGCTCCAGAATACACTGTGCATGACGTGCACTTTGGAAATGCACGCCGTACAACTTTCTAGAAACTTTTGGCTCCCAGGTGCACGCCATGCAACTTTCCAGAAACTTTTATCTGCCTGAAATTCCCAGGTGCACGACGTGCACTTTTGGTGCACGACGTGCACCTCGCTGTTCTGGGCTGTTGTGTATTTTGCTCATAACTTTCAGTGTGTAGGTTCGATTTACATGCCGTAAAAAGTGGTATTTGCACAATTTCGAACCCCAAAACATGTAGATACTTGAGGAGTGATCCAATAAGAGATAATATGATATATTACTTATAATATCATTGCAATATGTAGTACCTACATTACAAACCATGAGACAAGTAAGAATAGATAAAAATATATAATCTAGCATGAATGAGAGTGATAATTGAGTCAAAACAACACGGATATGCAACCAAACATGATCCAAAAGATGATATAATTTGTGCACATCAAATCTTCCTAAGCTTAAACCGTTGCTTGTCCTCAAGCAAAAAGAGCATAGAAACATAAATGAAGAATTGTCAAGTTCATGCATAGATCAAATGAAATGAAAGATGTGTATAAGACCAAACCAATTATGATCAACATGTTTATGCTCATAGCCATCAATTCAACTTAAACACCCAAGAAAGAGATTTTTAGTTCAACAGGGGTGGTCACAATTAAATGAATCAATCAATTAAACAATACTAATTAGAATTTACATGACCAAGCCAAACAATTAGTGGATGTGCAACTCAAACTCTCAACTATTAAGGATACAAATGATGAAATCTTAGTTAAAATTGACAATTTTAGTTGTACTCTCCTTCTTTCCCAAAAATGATATGATAATGGATTATGGTTTCCGACACTCGGCTGTTAATGTAGGCTTATGCACACGTGGAATGTTAGTTGGGGTATTTTACCCTCTTTTAAGACATACCACCTAACCATCGTGGCCAGATCGGACTTACACTAGGCTAGCATGATATGTGGGCGGTTTAGCCATCTTTTATAGGGTATAAAGATGAGATAAGCCAAAAGAAATTTTAAATTTTTTTCCAAAAGATAGGAGAGTCAACTAAATTGCAACATTAGCTAGATTTCATTCATTTGTTTTGAAATTTTTTCATTGAAAGAGTGGTTGAAAATGCACTAAGAGCTTGGCAAGGGCATCTCGTATTCCAAATGATGTTGTAAAGTTGATTTACTCACAAAAATTGAAACCATTACATGTTTTAAGAAATCAAGGATGTGAAAGATGAATGTTCAGGCTAGAAGCATAAACCAGAGTTAAGCACATGTTGATGGCCAAAAGGTTTCATTTGATTAATGCATGCCTTTTACAATTTCTCCAGATGATATTTCTCATCAAAAGAGGACAATCAATTAAGCATATGAGTTCTATGCACATATAAAAGATAAACCCCATATCATACTAGATTTGCCACAAGAAGAGCATAATTGAAAACAAAAGACTGAAATGTGAACACAAAACAAAAGCAAATGACAAGAAGCAAATAACATGAAAGGGAAAAGCTAAAAGAACTAGGCTACCATCTGGTTGCTCCCCCCTAAGCTTGAAATCTGCAGTGTCCTCACTGCATAAATCAAACTAAAAAGGTTGCAACCGAGTACCTCATCATGGTGGAAACATCAAAGTCCATGGAGGACCAGTGCTCTGATTTGCAGCTGGAAATTGTTGTGCTAAAGATTGATGCCTCCTTGCAAATATGTCCTTGATTAGGGGCAAGTGAAAGCACCTATGAGTTGTAGCAAGAATAGTCTTTTGTATACCAATATGTTTTGTCTTTTCATTCCCCTTTGAAGCATCATCAAAATATGAGTTGGGAAGAGTTTTCTCATTATAAAGAAATGTGTCATCTAGAGTGTGAGGAGGAAGGACATGTGGCTTGCTTGAAGAATCAACATGTAGAGCATGTGTTGTAGCTTTCTCCCCTTTAGTTGCAACTTCATAATCATCATGGGTATCAACATCATCATACTTTGAAGGATATACCTCTATAACAACTCCATTCTTCAATGTCACTGGCCTGAAATACGTAGGATTAATCTCCGGTGGACTAGGCAAGAAAGGTGGAAATGCTTCTTTGCTAAAAAGAGCTTGTTGGGTAATTTGTTTCTCCAAGATGTGTGCATGAGTGGCAATATCGTCCACCTTAGAAGAGAGTTGGCAAATGGCACCCTTCATTGATTGTCTTTGTTGCTGGAACTCCTCATTTTGCTACATTTGAGTTGAAATAAATGTTGCAAGCATGAACTCTAATCTAGGAGTTACTTGCGGTTGTTGTGGCTGAATGAAATTCGGGTTCACATTGTTGTAGAAGCCCGGTGGAGTGTAGCCCATTGGAGAATAAATAGAATAAGCATAACATGTAGAAGATGAGTGTCCAAGAAACCCACATGCATCACAAATATTGTTGGCTGTTTGAATTAGTTGTGTGCTTAGATTCTCAAACCTTTGTGACAAAGTGTCTAGCCTTGTTGCAATCAAGTCTATAGCATCAACCATGTGATCTTCCACTTGCATTTCAGAAGTAGTATGTGAAAAGAATGGGTGGTAGCTTGTAGCCGTACTCCATTGGAAATAATTTGATGCCATATCTTCAATAATAGCATAGGCTTCTCCATAAGATTTGTTCATTAGAGCTCCATTTGCAGCTGCATCAATAGACATCCTTGTATTGTAGCACAAACCATTATAGAAAGATTGAAATAGAAGCCAATTGCTTAGATCGTGATGTGGACAAAGATGTTGAAGATCTTTGAACCTCTCCCATGCATCATACAAAGTCTCTCCATCCCTTTGAGAATAATTGACGAGTTGACTCCTCAATTGTGCGGTCTTTCTTGGTGGAAAATATCTTGCCAAAAAGACCTTTAGAAGCTCCTCCCAAGTGCCGATTGACTTCTTTGGTAAAGTATAGAGCCATGCCTTGTCTCTATCTCTAAGAGAGAATGGAAAAAGGATTAGGCGTATCCCATCAGTAGAAACACCATATATCTTTATAGTGCTTAGCAACTGCAGAAATTCAGCAATGTGGAGGTTTGGATCCTCCATTGGTGTCCCTCCAAATGCATTCAGTTGTAGCAATTGTATGATGGATGGGCTGATAGAAAACTCCTTTGCCTCAAATTCTGAAATATTAATAGGCCCACTCATGTACATTGCAGTTGTACCAAAGTAGTCCTTAAGAGGAAGGTCATCCTCCTTGACTAGTTCTTCATGTGGATCTGGAGGATTAGGTGGGTGTGGCGTAGATGGTGGTGATGTATGTGGTATGGGTGTTGGTGGTGAATTAGGTGTGAATGATGGTGGTGTGGATGAAGGATGTGTGGATGAGGGTGGTACATATGAAGGTGATGTGGATGAAGGTAGCATGGGTGAATGTCGTTTGGATGATGGTGACATGGATGATGGTTGTGCGGGTTGTGATTCCTCCATACATGTTTGGGTTTCACTCCTTGCTCCATGAGGGATGCAAATAGTGTGTTCATTTTCTGAATGTAGAGATATGCACGGTTCAAGGATCTTTTTATGAACACCCCATATGCTCCTGCAAACAAACAAGGTGAGTGAGATACAAAAATAAACATGGAAGATAAACAAATTATGATGATCATGATGAATTATGATTTATGGATATGATGGTGGATATGAAGGATGTGATCTAGTCTCATTTACTTATCAAAAACTCTTACTCTAATAGGAATACCGATGCTCCCCGGCAACGGCGCCAAAAACTTGTTGGTTGTTTACACTAACGAGTTTCAATCATAAGAATGATCTTTTACTCAACTAGCTATATCCCGCAAGTATACGAGACTAGTTGTAGTCGAGGTCGAACACAAGGAGCGTTGGTTAGTTAGGCGCAAGAGTTATGATTTTCAATAATCTAGATCATTGTACATATATAAGATGATTGGATTAGAACAACTAAATTATAGATTTAAAACAAAATAGTAAATTATCACTTAAGAAAGGTTAAGATACAGATTTGGAAGGATCTTAGACTTGGGATTTCACTATCACATCATAGCTTATATTAAAATATTAATTTAAACATGTTAATTAACTTGCAAAGGAGGTTTGTAGTCATCATCACTCACCTCTCGGTGAAGTAATGACGATTCTAACTCCATACATCACTCTCGTGCATGTTTTTTATTTTGAATCACAAACCTTGCTCCTCAACTTAATCCTAGCCACTCTCGCGGTCAAGGACAAGTTGCCAAAAGAGTAACACCATACTCTCAAACACATCTTCTCAGATTATGAAAGAAAGCATAAAATATACAAGTATGATGGCCAATCACACAAACAAGCATTTCAGATCTGAAACAACTCTTGGAACATGCAAGAAACTAACATTTAGTACAAAATTCATATGTTCATACAAGCTATGACATGGGAGTTACTCTCCCATGTCCAAGATTCGGATTCTACTCATCCATGATAGTGTACAATAGAAAATGTGCAGAAATTTCAGAGTTTAGCATGGTTTAGAGAAGGAAAAGCTAAGCAATCCCAAGGTGTAACCAAAGGAAGGTAGAATTCTGACTTGAGGACGAAATCCCACTTCTACAGCTGCTCCAAACCGGACAAACTTCCCTCTCGAGAAGCTTTGTGGAGTGAAGAAGCTCTGCTGCACCTTGGAGAAGAAGCTTGGCGAAGAAGAGAGGAAGAATGGGATTTCTTTGGCAAGAAACCACCTCCTTTCCCCTCAAAATCGCCCTCCTATACTCTAAGCTTGCTCTAGGATGAGAGAACTTCCGCAAATGACCGGGCATAACTGCCCATTAAGTTCCCACTTCGTTTAAAATAAAATCTCGTATTTTACAAAATGATGAAACTGCCAGGTGCACGGCGTGCACTTTGGAAATGCACGCCGTGTAACTTTCCAGAAACTTTCAGTTTGCTCCAGAATACACTGTGCACGACGTGCACTTTGGAAATGCACGCCTTACAACTTTCTAGAAACTTTTGGCTCCCAGGTGCACGCCGTGCAACTTTCCAGAAACTTTTATTTGCCTGAAATTCGCAGGTGCACGACGTGCACTTTTGGTGCACGGCGTGCACCTCGCTGTTCTGGGCTGTTGTGTATTTTGCTCATAACTTTTAGTGTGTAGGTCCGATTTACATGCCGTAAAAAGTGGTATTTGCACAATTTCGAACCCCAAAACATGTAGATACTTGAGGAGTGATACAATAAGAGATAATATGATATATTACTCATAATTTCATTGCAATATGTAGTACCTACAATACAAACCATGAGACAAGTAAGAATAGCTAAAAATATAGAATCTAGCATGAATGAGAGTGATAATTGAGTCAAAACAACATGGATATGCAACCAAACATGATCCAAAAGATGATATAATTTGTGCACATCACACTTCAATCATGTATGATTGATTGAGTGACATATGTTGAATGTGGTGTTTAATGAAATATAATGTAAATGATTAATGATGGAATAATATTCCTCAAAGAGCAGGATTAAATAAAAAATATGATGTATTCAACATCCTAGAGAGGATGAGAGAGAAACACAGTCTTTGTGTTGATAACCATTTCATGATAAATGATGAGAATAAATAAGTATGATTGAATACTTATAATATCAATATATGCTCCTAGATGTGTGGAGCAAAGAATTAGAGTTTGGATTAATAATATGAACATGAAACCCTATTTGGCTATAAAGGGAAACCCTAACCCTAATAATGGGAAGATTGCATTCTCTTATTGCATAAACCTTGTGAGGCATGTTAAATACTTATATGATAAGTATGATGTTTAATGGGCCTTGTGAGCCATGTGTATGGTTGTTGCCTAGTGAGAGGTGACAAGATGTTTAATGGCCTTGTGAGCCATGTGTATAGTTGTTGCCTAGTGAGAGGTGACAAGATGTTTAATGGACCTTATGAGCCATGTTTATAGTTGTTGCCTAGTGAGAGGTGATAAGATGTTTAATGGGCCTTGTGAGCCATGTGTATAGTTGTTTCCTAATGAGAGGTGACAAGATACTTAATCAAACCACGTAAACTATGTGAAATACTTGTACAACAAGTAAAATGAATACCTTGGTATGAGGACCTAGAGGTAATAGTTACCTGTTACAGAGGTAACAATGCTATATGATGATCTAGAGGTTTGAATACCCAGATCCAATAATCATGATGATAATGATATGAAGGGATGAGGATCCCCAATAATGTGATAATGGGCTGAGATCCCAAGTAACAAGTATCTAATTGTGTTTTAAAGACTTTTACTACTACGTAAATGGCTTATAACGTCACTTTTAATGGTGTCAGTTAGAATAATACACTGACACCTAAACCATACATCGTCGATGTATAAAATAAGCCGACATCAATCTGTGAAGGGAGACCAGACACGGGTATCGCTTTTATTCAGTGTCGGTTCCTTAATAAGAAACCGACACCTAAAAGTAATTGCCAAAACCAAAATTTCCAGTGAAAAAAATTACCTCCAAAAATTGACATACATCGTCGGTTTTTAAGAGAGAAACCGACAACTAAAGTTTTTCTGCGAGACAGAAATTTGATCACTTTTTATCGTCAATTTTGTGACAATAACTGATGCCATTGTTTTTTGACGCGAATAACCGCAAAAATTTTCACCTCCCTTTAGTGTCGGTGTTGTGTTATAAACCGACACTTAAAGTTTTTATTGTTGGTTTTTGTTAGCAAATGACACCTATAGTTAACTTAACAGTGCGAGGTAGACTGTTCCTCTTCTGTTTCATTCATTTCCGCTGATCAGGGTTTTTGCTCCAACGATCCTTTACTCTAACGATTCCGCTGCTGCTCTTCCTCCACCTCCGACACTGCCTCCACTCTCCGCCTCTGCTTCCGCCAGCTGCTACCGGCGACCGCCCAACCAGAGCTCTCCGCTCGGCGACCGTCCGACCAGAGCTCTCTGCCCGGCGACCGCTCGACCAGCTCTCCGCCCAGAGCTCTCACTCTTCCGCGCTCCCGATCATCATCGCCATCCAGCAGGAGCTTTAGCTGCCGCAAGAAGCAGCAATGCCGACAATGAGCAGCACTGCCGCCTGCACGGAGCAGCAACATCACCGCTTGAAGCAGTCAGCAGCGTCGCCGCTTGAAGCAGCCAGCAGGGCCGCCTCTTCGAGCTGCTAGAAGGGCCTCCGGTTGAAGCACGACTAGTGCTCCTGCACGCCCATTATCAGGTTTTCCCCTGACCTGCATTGTTCTATGACAAACTGCATTTTGTTCTACACAATATTACTCACATTTACAACATACTCACATATCAATTCAGGGTTAATGTGGGGGATTTGGGGGTGGGATATTGCACTACAAGTTCTTCATGTGCTTATCTATGCATAACCTTTTATATTTATTTATCCTCTCTCGATTCAAGTTTTAGAATTCTAGGTAGTTTTAAGCTACATCTTCACTACTTCAACCACTCAAAAGTTTTGATATGTAGATTCATCAAGTTGATGAATGCATTATTACATTGTTTAAAGCTTGATTAATTATGGTAATCTAATCATTATGTTTTAAAATTAATGATAAGATTTAAACATTATTTGATTCACATAATTAGGGTTTGAGAATTGAAAATTCTAATCAACAAAAATTAGGGTTTTGGTAACATATGAATACAAAATTTGATCAATATAGTTGTGTACTAAATGATTTTCAACATTTTATATACAACTAGGATTTAGTTGAAATTTGTACATGGTTTGGAGAAATTAGATATTAGTTGGAAGATTTTTTTGATTTGTTTGTCAGCCGATTTTACCCAAGATAAACTCAATCGGCCATGTATTCAAACTGAAATATAGTAGTCTAGTATTTGGATTTTATCTTTTTATTGGTATATTTTGGAAACTCCATTTTGGATGTCTTGTTAAACTTTCCTAATTTTTTAATGATGTTTGAACTCTATAGAGAGGAGTGGCGGTTGAGTATTTCCTAGATTAACTCGACCGGCCATGTTGCATACTATATTGATTGACGATCCATGGGAAATTCTATGGATATATGACTATGCTATTTCATGTGAATATTGCCTAAAAATCAGGTCAGTGGTCAATATGCTTGGGAATTGACTTGACATTATAAAATCATATTTGAATTGTATTAGAATGAATTATACAAGTGTTTGTTGAGTCTTACTGAAATTGAATATGATATATACATAAGGATCAGTGTGAGGTGGCAATATTCCCTATTTAGGGTTGTGTTGATGGATTACTGAATTATGTAATTCTTATGATGTTGAACAAAGGATGACTTCTTGAAAACCCTAGAAGTTTACTATTAAGACGAGTATGAGTGATAAAGCTAGAACTTGTATATAATGTTGCAAATGTGATTAATTGTTGAAGTGTAAGTATTAATACTTGTATCAGATGGCTGATCAGGACCGTGCTGATGATCACTATGAGGGTGAGGACGTGCTTGCACCGCCTGACAATGTAAGTTTTAAGAATATATCCCTGAGGTTTCTATCTATATGTTCATTTATAATTATATTATGTAAGTGTGTTTTTTATCAAATTTTAGGTTGGTGATGTACCCCCTGAAGAAATTACAGCACTTGATGAGCAGCTAAAGAAAATTGAGAAAGTGAGGGGCATCACAATGATGAACAAGTTAATACAGCAAAGGGGCAATGGACCCAAATTGGCTGTGGATTTCGATCAGGAAGGAAATCCATATGGAGTGAACCGCAACTCATTTGTTTCATATCTTGGGGTTCTTACTCGCAGCCATTGCAGTCTTATCCTAGAATCATGGCATAGAGTTCCTAAGGAGAAGAAAGACCACATATGGAAGGAACTATGCGTGAGTTATTATTATTTGTAATTCTATTTGTGTAGATTACTAATTTTTAGGATACTAGTTAATATCAATTCTATTTAATTTGCAGAGCATATTTGATCTGGATGAAAAGCTGCATCGTAAATGTGTGATGCAATGTTGTGGAAGGGTCCTAAGGAACTATAGGACCAATCTCACCCGATATTACATACGCGATGCTGAGAATAGGTTCTTGATAGATTCCAATTCTAGACATTGATCACTATTTTGCTAACTTTACACTAATAATTTTTGTTTGTATTCTCTTTAAAAAATAAATATAGGAAGAAGGAAGCCACACAACAATGGAACTACTTGGACCCCAGAGAATGGGAGGAGTTTGTTACCCAAAGAAAAACAGATGAATTCAAGGTATTAAGCTCCGCCACTCCCAATTTAATTAATATACATTTTTATGTATTCACATATTCAAGATTAACCTTTAGTGTTACTAACCAAATCAATGTGCTAACTAACTAGGCTAAGAGCGATGCTCA
The DNA here is from genome assembly GCA_963693085.1 of Alisma plantago-aquatica. Taxonomy (NCBI): domain Eukaryota; kingdom Viridiplantae; phylum Streptophyta; class Magnoliopsida; order Alismatales; family Alismataceae; genus Alisma; species Alisma plantago-aquatica. The sequence goes on from OY856411.1 coordinate 263,621,339, forward strand.
ACGAGCAATGCGTGCACTGAATGTGCACGACCACATAATGGGACCAAGAGGATATGCAGGCATTCGCCAAAGACTACAGGCTGAGTCTACTCAGCCTACTGCTACTCAGGAGACTACAGAGTCCTCTACTGCTGCTCCCGCACCTCTGCCTCGTCATGTTATGTGGATAGCTGGGAGGCAAAACAAGAAGGGAGAGATACCGAAGCCCGCAACTACTGAGGCGGCTGCAAAAATGGTAAAAATCAAACTCTTAGAGAAATCTATCGATATTGATTATTGTTATGTTTACTTATGAATTTTTGTTGATGGTGCTTAGCGGGAGTTGCACGAGCAGAGGAAGGAAGGCAAGTTCATCCCTCAGGGCATAAGGGATGAACTGACAGTTGCTCTGGGTAACCCAGAGCATCCTGGACGTATAAGGGGTGCAGGCGTTGGTGTGGGCATCAAAGCGTTCTTTGGGCCATCCCAGCGTAAACCTGTCCCAAAAGCGGGACTTTCACAAGCTGAGGTAACTTATTCTTATTTTAGAACATTATTCAATAATCAAAAACTAACATTTATTTTATCCATGTATAGGTAGATTCCTTAATTGATAGGAGAGTCGAGGAAGTAGTTGATAAAAGACTCCAGGAAGCATTTCACAAGTGGCAGGCGTCTCAGACTGCCACTCAAACAGTACCTGTGGAGAACCTCTCTTCTCCTACTCCTCGTACTGTAGAGGTTGGGAGTAATCCTATAGACCCACCTAGCACGTCCTCTGTAAGTATTTTTATGGCATATATAATAGCTAGTATGTTCAAGATGATATGTTTGTGTATATATCCATATAACATTCTTTAATTATGTAAATTTGTAGGGGTTGAAGCCATGCCGACTACAAAGTGAAGGATATATCGTTGCAGATGCATCAACTTACCCACCCCTTAAAGGGTGCATGTTTCATGGGAGTCTAGTACTAGATGGTATGGTACGTGTGAGCCCCATACATATACTCGCTGGCTGGATGGAACTTGCACTGCCTCATGCACACCCAGATGCTGAAACACTTGGTGAGGCAGTAGGCGGAGTGATACTGTGGCCCGAAGTGGATGTCCTCTATACTGATATTGTATGATAAATTTTCATTACTTTAATTTGTTAGTGTGTATATATATATGAGTCAATTGATATGAAATTATATATACATGTCAAAAAGACGAGACCCCCTACATCTCGACCTCCACCTCCTCGACTATCAAGTTGGCTTCCAGGGGACCTACACACCTCGATAGGTCCAAATTATAGGAGTGTGGCAGTATGGATCAGCGAACATAATCCAAATTGCCCTATAAATGTTACTATTCCGGAGAATGCTGCAGGTAAATCATACGATAACAATCTATTGATACAAGTTTAGCATATGTATTAATGCATACATAATAGAAGTTCTGGATACGTATTAATGCAGGTCAAACATTCAGAAACAACATATTTATACAAGATATTTTGGAGTTGTTTAAGTATGAGTGGCTAAACACATCTATGATAGAGCTGTAGATATAATGAGATTAATGCATACGACAGTCTGGTTTATACATCCATATACCTTGTTTTATATACGACAATCTGGTTTCTTATATATTAATGCATATGTAACACATGTGTTGCAGCCACTTATACAAGACATGTAAAGATTTTGGGTTTTCCCATGTGGGATTTTTGGTTCCATCTTTGATTAGTCTTGTAGATACAGACCCTGGCTCAGTTACTTCATACTGCTGTGATGCTTTTGAATATTTTGGTAAAAATAATAAGACGGTGATAATAACTCCATTCAATGTCGAGTAAGTTTACTTTGCTTGTAATTTGGACTTAAGAAAATTACATTTTTATTGCGGATATTGAGTTATTGATTTTCTACTTTGTTACCTGTAGTTCTAAGCATTGGGAGTTATTAGTTATTGTCCCCAAGACATTCACTGTCTATTATCTAAATCCTACGGGGAGTGAGTTGGATGTATATGGACATGCAATTAAAAGGCCATTATTCTCGTGAGAAATATTTTATGTTTTTATATCTGTTAACATATGTTACTGCATTACTATTTAATTATGTAATTTAATGTGTTACATTAACATATATAGGGCTTTACAAGAGTACAAAAAATCTAGAGGAAAGGTCCCCAGGAAAAAAAGTCTGACACTCATTTGGAAGAATGTGAAAGTAATTTCTTGACTCCAATGTATAAATTATTTATGTGAAGTGTGCTTATTTGTATTTTTTAATATTTTGTATGTTTCAATTTATAGTGTGCTACACAAGACAATGGTTGGGCATGTGCCTACTATGTGATGTGATTTATGGACCTAATCATCAAACATGCTGTATTGGAAATCGATAACATACAACATGTATTATACATAGTCTCGTTAGATAATATGAAATATATGAATTTGATTATATATTATTATAATTATGTATGTATGTCATTATCTTTGTAGGTCTTTAAAACTGAGGACTTCAACACAGGTGCAAAGCATTTCGATGTACATGCTCCCTATACGAGAGATGAATTAGATGTTGTAAGAGAAGATTGGGCAAAAGCCCTACAAAGAGTGGGAATTTTTCAATATGATTTTGATGACAATGATGAAAATGATGATGGTGAATAAAATAACTTTGTTCTCATAATTAATTTTGTGTGAATGTGAATGAATTTTTATGAATTGTCATATGTGTGTGAAAATCATCAATACACACTACTACAGAAATGGCTTATAAAGTCACTTTTCAAGGTGTCGGTTGTATACATAAACGGACACCTAAACTCTACAGTGTCAGTTTATAACATAAACCGACATACAATCTGTGAAGGTCGACCAGGCACGGGTACCACTTTTATTAAGTGTCGGTTAATTAATAAACAACCGACACCTAAAATCAACCGCCAAAACCAAAATTCCAGTGAAAAAATTACCTCCAAAATTTCACATATGGCGTCGGTTTATAAATGAATAACCGACGACCAAAGATTATTCGCGGGACAGGAATAGTTGTCGGTTGTCTTTTAGTTAAAAACTGACGACTATAATCTAGTATAAGCGTCGGTTGTTGGAAAAAAACCGACACTGTTGGTTTAGTTGTCGGTTATTTTGAATAACCGACGCTTATTGTCAACTTAATATCTCACCAGCGCGAGCGACTCTTCCCCCTTTCCCAGTTTCCTTCCCGATTTCAGTTAGGTCAGGCGATTTCTTGCTCGCCCCCGCCGGTCGTTGCTCCTTCGCCGCCGCTGCCGTGCTCCTGCCCTCGCCGCTGCTCTGTGCTCACCGGCGGCCGTGCTCCTGCTCCTGCTCCTGCTCCTGCCCTCTGTGCTCACCGGCGGCCGTCCGTGCTCCTGCTCCGTGCCCTCGCCGCTGCTCCATGCCCTCGCCGCCGCTGCTCCGTGTCCTCGCCGGCGCTTCTCCTCTCTTTGCCGCCGCCTCCGCCGATGGTTGCTGTGCTCCGACCGCTGCTCTCCTCTTCCCTCAAGGTATGCCCGCCCGCCCTACCTTCTTCCTTCTTCCTCTGCTCCGGCGGCTGCTTGGGCGGTGCCAAGGCACGCCCAAGCAGCTGCTGGGCGTTTTTTTAAGTTATTTACTTATTTGTGTTTAGGGTTTAGGTACTGATTTTGTGCTTCTACTGAGTTGAATCCTCTATTGTCTATACAATACATGTAATTTTGATCAAGTGATGATATGTAAATGTGGAAATAAGTTAGTAAGGTATCAATGATAAGTCTGCTGTAATGTGATGCAAAATAGTTATTGTATCATGCATATCTTAATACTTTTTTGTTTTATAGTTGTATAGGGTGTTTTATGTGTGACAAGTCTATTATTTTATAGTTGTGCATACCTACAAGTTATCAAGAACACCTAAATGAATGTCTAACACCTAAATGAATATCTAGTTGTGTATTTTCCTAGTATCGTGAAAGATTCTCAATCGTGTGTATCACATGGGATTCCTATCTCAACATAATGGACTGCAATATATGCATCTAATGCCTTAAATGGAAGACTCGAATGTTATAAAATCCCATCAAAGTAGGTAAAAACAACTTATATATATTCATATCTTAATAATTCCATGAAGTGCACATTATCTTACTCAGGAAAAGTATGTGTATAATGTAGGATTAGTTCCATATAATGGTTCTATTTTAGTAAGCACCTAGAAACCCGTCCAAGATTGACTCATTAGGAGTAAATCTTGGATAGTCCCCGGTTTGGGACTGTTCTTGAACACCTAATCTCACTTAGGATGTAAGTGTATAATGTGTATTGGGTTTTCAAGAAAATTTCGGTAGCATTTCCTCGTTTGTTCTCTAAGTACATATGTAGACTTCTTTTCAAGCTATCATGTCTACCACAATGAAGTTGGTTATGACAAGCAATAAAAGGTTAACTGATGTTATACAACTTTTTCTAAAAATATATAACATCGTTATATGTACTTACACTTTGTTAATACTAATATTGTGCAGTCTCTGTCCACCCATAACAGTCACTATGAACTGGGCCTTGATGTCAATGTTAACGTTCCCTATTGAAGAACAATTGGACATCATCCTAGATGATCGTTCCTTAAACCAATTGGTCATACCCAAACATTGGTGTTTTCTAAAAGGAAGACACTACATGCCTGGTAAAGTGACCATAACTTTTGGCAATTATTCACATGTTATCGAGGTTGAGTATGATTTGGCGGGAAATCTTGTATCAAAATCCGGTTGGCGTGATTGGATTGGAGAGATGCATGTGGTCTGTTGCAATAGGCTTTTTCTCCATCCAGTTGGCCATAATTCCATCAAAGTTTGGATAACCAACAACAACTGTGAGACCCCCGATCATCTACTGCGGTATGAGCGCACAACGTCGCGTATCAGCTCGGACGAATCTGAATCTGAGGCCCCTGTCAGTTCAGATTCGTCTAAATACAGTGAGGAGCTTCGTGACACAGCTTTATCATCAAAAAGAAGTTATTGATGCGGGACCATGTTGGTGTAGTATTTAGTTGTCTATCTATCTTGACTTGTCTGTATTAATAGTTTTTTTAATTATGTGCATGTTTAGGGGTACACCAACCCCTTTGTTTAGTTATTGTTTAGGGGTACACCCCTGTGTGTGGATGTAAAAAGAGATTAATGAATGGAACTGAAAGTTGCTACATGAATGCTTATAACTGAAGTGTGTGTTCCCATGAATGTTCCCATTTGCATGATTACACTACTATTTTCTCATGTTGTATAGTCTATTTTAATATGACATACTTGCTTATATCTTGCTTAATGATGAACTGTAATGCACACATGTGACATTCTTGGAATGTAAATGATGAACTTTTCCCTAAATTGCCAATCATGCTTTTAAAGACACCAATAATCACCCTAACTTGAAGAAATAGTATTTTAGGTATAAGAATGACACCACATTATTTGTTGGCCTAGAAACCCGTCCAAGATTTACTCATTAGGAGTAAATATTGGATAGTCCCCAGTTTGGGATTGTTCTTGAACACCTAATCTCGCTTAGGATGTAAGTGTATAATGTGTATTGGGTTTTCAAGAAAATTTCGGCAGCATTTCCCCGTTTGTTCTCTAAGTACATATGTACTTGGAGAACAGTGGGGAAATGCTGCCAAAATTTTCTTGAAAACCCAATACACATTATACACTTACTAGTGAGATTAGGTGTTCAAGAATGGATAGGTGGCATACATTTATTATATATAATAATGACATCACATGTATTTGTTAACCCTAGACCCTAATCTTGTCCTAATATATACTTGTTTTCTCTTTGATCATAGAATGGATAGATCATGGATGTCCATTCGCAATCGCTGCACCCCAGAGTTTATTTCTGGTCTTGACCAGTTCATTAGATTTTCCGAGGAACATAGGAAACAACCTGGAGATAGGTTCTACTGTCCATGTAGGCATTGCGGTAACACCTTGAAAGTCAACACTGGTGACAAAATCAAAACTCATGTCATGTGCAACGGGATTATACAAGGCTATATAGAATGGCACTGGCATGGAGAGATTTCAAACCCGAAACCAGTGGATGTCGATAGCAGTGCTTGTGTGGAAGAAGAAATTGCCTACGATGACGTAGATGTGAATGAACCAGTTCCAGTAGACATCGTTGATGCGATGCTGGATAGTTGTGGGGTAGAGCACACCGATCCACCTCCCATTTTTAGAAACATTGTGCATGATGCTGAGATGCCGTTATACACAGGTTGTACTAAGTTTACGAAGCTTAACGTTGTGTTGAGATTGTATAAGTTGAAAGCTAACAATAGATGGAGCGACAAAAGCTTCACGTCATTGCTGTCTTTGTTGAAAGAAATGCTTCCTGAAGGAAACGAGCTGCCAATCTCAACATACCAGGTAAAGAAATTGTTGTGCCCAATGGGAATGGATGCCAAGAAGATACATGCATGCCCTAATGATCGTGTATTATTTCAAAAGGACTATGCGGATTTGAAAGATTGTCCAAAATGTGGTGCGTCACGGTATAAATTTACGACTTCGGGGGAGTCCAAAACTGGTTCTCCTGCCAAGGTGATGTGGTATCTACCTATAATATCACGGTTTCAATGCTTGTTTGCCAATCCGATAGATGCGAAGAATTTGAGGTGGCATGCAGATGTTAAGAAAAATAATGATGGGATCCTACGACATGCGTCTGATTCCCCACAGTGGAAGAAGATTGATGTATTGTACCCTGAATTTGGTGAAGAAGTCAGGAATCTAAGACTTGGGCTTTGTATAGATGGGATGAATCCGTACGGGACATTGAGCAGCCAACATAGCACTTGGCCAGTCATGCTTGTTATATACAATCTTCCTCCATGGCTGTGTATGAAAAATAAGTACGTAATGCTGTCGTTGTTGATATCGGGCCCTAAACAACCTAGAAATGACATCGATGTTTATCTTGAACCTCTGATTGATGACTTAAAGAAACTCTGGGGTGAAGGTGTGATGACCTATGATGCTTCACGAAGAGAGACAGTTCGTTTGCATGCTATGTTGTTTTGCACTATTAATGACTTTCCAGCATATGGGAATTTGTCTGGATATAGTGTCAAAGGAGCTAAAGCGTGTCCTATATGTGAAGAGAACACTGATTCAACAAGACTAAAACATGGTGGTAAGAATGTATATCTCGGTCATCGAAGGTTTCTTCCAAAATTCTATCTGTATCGTAGGAAGCGCAAAACATTCAATGGATTGAATGAGGAACGCAGTGCACCTAAACCTATACCAGGGGAGGTTGTTTATGAAAGAATAAAAGACTTTGTCAATGAATTTGGTAAGAGATCACAATGTACTACACAGAGTGACAATTCTTCATTCAAGAAGAAGTCAATATTTTGGGATCTTCCTTATTGGAGTTCTTTGACAGTCAGACATTGTATCGATGTAATGCACGTTGAGAAAAATGTCTGTGATAGCATCATTGGTACTCTGTTAAATATACCAGGTAAGACTAAAGATGGGATAAAATCCAGACTGAACCTACGTGAAATGGGAATAAGGTCAGAATTAACAGAATTACGTGAAATGGGTAATAAAAGAACATACTTACCTCCCGCTTGTTACACGTTGTCTAGAAAAGAGAAGAAAGCTTTTTGTGAATGCTTGGTAAATGTTAAGGTGCCACATGGTTACTCATCCAACATCCGTAGATTGGTATCAATGAAAGATCTGAAGTTGATAGGTCTTAAATCTCATGATTGTCACACTCTAATGCAACAAATATTGCCCATGGAAATTCGATCTATATTACACAAAGCGCCAAGATGATAAGAGTGTCATCCAAAATAGTGGGGTCACCCTTCAAGCATCGACTATGTTTTTTGCAAGTGCAAATGATAAGAGTCCACGTGAAGCTAAAATGTCATATTACAGTGTCATTGAAGAGATATGGGAATTTGACTACATAGATTTCAGAATTCCGCTCTTCAAATGTAATTGGGTTGATAACACCAAAGGAGTCATATTGGATGAATTGGGTTTCACTTTAGTGAACTTTGAAAAGATTGGCGAGAAGGCTGAACCATTTATATTGGCATCACAGGCGAAACAAGTATTTTATATCGATGATCCTGCAAATGATAAATGGTCGGTTGTTCTTCATGGTAAAAGACAGTTCATTGAAGATCCTATAGATGAAGAAGAGTACTATGATAAATATGATGACTCCAGTCCATTCTCAGTTGGGTTGCCAACTCCACAAAATATTGAAGCTAATGATGACTTATATGTGCGCGGAGATCACAATGAAGGATTGTTAATTGATAAAAGATCACAATTTTAGAGGCATGCATGTTTATATTTTTTATTGAAGCTAAATGTTTACTTTTTTAATATCAATAATCATTTTATGATTTGATGTTTCATTATCTTCTGGTTAATACAAATGCTAAACATTGTGGGAGGGTGCTAAAGAACTATAGGACCAATCTCACCTGAGATTACATACGCGATGCTGAGAATAGGTTCTTGATCGATTCCAATTCTAGACATTGATCAGTATTTCACTAACTCTACACTAATAATTTTTGTTTGTATTCTCTTTGAAAAATAAATATAGGAAGAAGGCTATGCAGGACAGCCATGACATAGCTATGCATGATATGCAGGATATGCAGGAAGAAGCCCCAATGAAGAGAAGCAGGATACGGATACAATACATAAAGTGCAGCACACACAAGTGCTTCAGATTCATATAACAACATGACAGACTAACACATATATAGTGCATAACAACAACAACGCCGAATTTACATACAACACTAGCTTAGTACATATAGTGGGACTAAGGTGACGATACCACCTGCTAAAACAGGTTACCGACTACATGTTACGACTGGGAGGTCGTGATTCAGCTACCGTATGCATTAGCAGGAGGAAAAACATATGGTGATATGTTTGTCCTCCTGCTAATGCATACGGTTGCTGAATCATGACCTCCCAGTCGCAACATGTAGTTGTCAGTAACCTGTTTTACCAGGTGGGATCGTCACCTTATAAGTCCCACTATATATGTACTAAGCTAGTGTTGTATGTAAATTCGACGCTACTGTTGTTATGTACAATATATGTGTTAGTCTGTCATGTTGTATGGACATCGATTGTATTTCTCAGGTATTATATAGTCTCATTAGATAATATGAAATATATCAATCGTATTTATAGCTCATTAATTATATATATACATCATTCTCTTTACAGGTGTTTAAAGCTGACCCCACTACAGGAACGGACTTACCAGATGTACATGCTCCCTATACGATGGGAGAATTAAATGAAGTAAGAGAAGAATGGGCAACAACCATAGAAATAGTGGGGGTTTTAAAATATAATTGGGATGTTTATAGCGAATAATGACTAAAGAATTATATTTTGTAAATAAATTTCTGAATTATAATATATGTGTGAATGTTTCTACATGTCTAGATGTTCCTACATGTGTCTGAGTGATAATGAATAAAAGTGTTGGTTGCTATATGAATGTTTCTACATGTGTGAATGTGAATGAATGGAACTACAGATTGCTAGCTACATGAATGTTTCTAAATGTGTGAAAATAAAATGGAACTGCAGGTTGTATTGCTAAATGCATGTGTGAATATTTTTGTTGTTAAATTTGCAGGTTTGTGGCCTGTTGTTGGCTGATATCAATGGATGTCGTAAAACCTACAGTTAACTGCAGGTTTCTCATACTGCGACCAGCCACAGTAGGTCTGCAGACTGATAGAAAAAAAAACAAAACAATAGGCGTCGGTTATTTGTATAACACCGACACACAAAGTTATAGTGTCAGTTTTATATAAATAACCGACGCCTGTTTCCTGTGGCGCGAAGGTATATGGCGTCGGTTTATTATCTAATAACCAACGCTGATAGTGGCCAAGATGGCACCCTTTCTGTGGCGTAAAGGTATATGGTGTCGGTTTATTATCTAATAACCGACGCCTATACCTTCGTGCCACAGGGAACAAGCGCGATTTCGGTGGTGCGTGAAGAGTTTGGGCGTCAGTTTTGGAACCGACGCTTAATGGGTGAGCTTTTAGTGTCGCCCACATAGGTGTCGCTTAGAAACCGACACTAAAGGCCTTAAATAACCGACACTAAAGGTAGGTTCTGTAGTAGTGACATGAATGTTTCTACATGTGTCTGAATGTGAAAAGAGATGAAATAAATGGAACTGTAGGTTGCTACTGGTTTCTACATGCGTGTGATGAAAAAATAATATGAATTAAATTTCTTATACATGAGTGTGAATCAAATATATAATAATTTGTCCATCATGCTAATTTTGTAGGTTTGTGGCCTGTTGTTGGCTGATATCAATAGATGTTGTAAAACCTGCAGTTCATAACTGAACTGCAAGTTTCTCATCCTGCGACCAGCCACAACAGGTCTGCAGACTGACAGAAAAAAAATCAAATCATAGGCGTCAGTTATTTGTATAAAACCGATGACATACGATTACAGTGTCGGTTTCCATATTAGTACCGACATCGATTTCCCTACACCACGGCCGTGGCAGCGGACCAGACATAAAATACGTGTCGGATATCTGTATAAAACCAACGATATATGGTTACAATGTCAGTTGCCATACTAGTAACCGACATTGATTTCCCTAATGAGACCAGACACCACGGCCGTGCTGGCTAGCACGACCGTGTAAGCGGTTGATTCAGTGTCGGTTTCGTAGCGGATAACCGACGCCTATACCTCCTGCTGACGCATTTTCAATGCATTTTCGGTGGCGCGTGAAGGGTTGTGGCGTCGGTTTGAGAACCGACACATAAAGGTTGGGATTTTAGGGGTGCCCACATAGGTGTCGCTTAGAAACTGACACTAAAGGACTTAAATAACCGACACTAAAGGCCGGTTATGTACTAGTGTTGAAAAGTACATGATAGATGTATTACACTTTCTTTGTAGCATTTGTTGTGATTAATAGTGATAACTTGTTTGATGTTAAAAGAATGTTGTAATGCATGTAATATATCACTAGAAACCATAAAACATTGCCCTGACCATAGATCCATTAGCGTCAGAATTTGTTGAATGATGAAACGGGTTCCCCGGGGCATAACCCAGAATGCATATTTTTGAATATGCGGGGCCATGGAGCCTAAGTGTCCACGACTCAATAATTTCATAAGAATATATTAATAGAGCATGATGAACTGACTCGTGGCTCAGAGCATGGTGCCCATGTGACCATGGCTCAGAGTATGGTGCCTAAGTGACCATAACTCAATAACTGGGGATAGTTGTTGTAGATGTTCCCCTAAGAGAGCATAGTTGAAGCTGTAGCTCTAAGCGAGGATGCCTACGTACCCTGGAACAACTATATTGCAGTTGACATGAGATGTCCTGCTAAGCCTAAGTGGTCTCGTACTGATCGAGACAAGGGAGGTGGCAACTGACTCTTCCACTGACCTTGTATGGTACCAACTTGTGAGAAGTTTGCGATCTATTGGAGATGAACGGGGTATGCTTCATATCCTCAGGGCATAAGTGTGATAGTAAAATATGTCCAGCTGTGTAGCATATCTGCTTAAGGATCGAATACAGAAAACATTATTTGATGTGCAATTCAGTTATACATCTTAGTTGATAGATGTTATTTATGTTTATTTACATTCCTTGCAAAGTAGATAAATGATTTATAAACTCTACTAAGGATAGATGCAATGTTCTCCTAAAGAAAGGAGATTATCTTATTCTGTTCATACAATGATTAATCCTGCCTGTTAATATAAAAGAACCCTACTCCGTTTTTATAATGTTTATCATCAATAATAATATGGTCGACGGAGAGTTATATCTCTCACTGGGACAATTGTCTCACCCCGTGGGATCCACAATTTTTAGGTTGACGTGCACAAGGCGGTGAAGACCTTTCTGTAGAAGAGGAACAACAATTGAGGCAGCAGTGACAACTCAGGTTGAGTGTATAGTCTGTCGTGTCTTGTAGATAGAAGTCCTATGTGTCGTCTCTGTACTCTCAGGTCCTTGGAGTTGGTTCATAATGATTTCATGAATGATTTAAAATTTTGTCTTGAATGCCTCGAGGTTTTATGTTGCTCCAGTATGTATTTCGATAAACCAACTATTATATATTGTCCTCAAGATGAGATAAAACAATGTTGTACAATGTAAATCAAGATATGTATGGGTTTTGGATCTTTCAGTAAAAGTTTTCAGATCAAGGGTGTCCTTGCAAAATGGTTTTAAATTTTAGTGATTTTTGTTAATCTGCTGATTATGTTTATTCTGCTTAATTAGTAACGATTTGTTTGTCAGTTCGATGACAGTCGTTTCAAGTTTAGTATCAGAACTTAGGGTTCACTGAGTCTACAGAGACATAAGACTAAGGTGTTGAGTTTGTTCTAGTGTCCTCCAGTATATCTTATAGTGACTTCTGCTTCTGCAAAAGATAGAGTAAAGCTTAAAGATGTCTAGAGAACACAAGGAGTACATTGCTGAAAGCAATGTTGTTGCACCAAGAGAAGGTGCAAGGGAGCAGGCGAGAGAATAACGACTGTCTGAGAATCCCCAAGTTGATCCAACTACGATAAGGAATCCTTCTTTTGATACCACTACTGGGTAGGTTAGGACAGTAGTGATGCGTATAGTGGACTGGATATTAGCAACACAACCCAGACTACCAGCCCCTAATGATGAAGTTTTGGGCTCTGACAGAGTTTCAGATCAACATAGTTATGTTGGGGCAGTTGAAAATGTTGAAAGAACTGGGTTACAACCTAAAATTAGGGTTTGCTATAGGTGTAGAAAACTAGGACATATCATAAAAGACTGTCCAGAAGAGGATAATGAGGTAAGAATTAAGAAAAGACCGATCCAAACTTGGGAACGGATGCCTAGTAGTTCTAAAAAGGGGAAGTTTTTGGTACCACTAGTGCAACCAATGTCTAATGCACCAGGGCAGTGGTTACCAAGAAAGGGTAAAGGACCTAATGTTCCACCAGTTAGAACTCTTGATTTGGCCTCTACATCGATAATAAGACCGACAAGGCCAGGGGATGCTTATAAGTGTAAATAGATTGGGCATATTAGATCCTATTGTCAAAAAAGGAAGGAGGAAATGACCCAACCACCGAGGTAGAGTCAGCAAGACTCTCAAAGACAATGGTCTAGTTGTGGCATACGAGAACGTATACAGATGTCCCGATAAGGTCCATCAACACCGAGTAATAAAGCACGACGTTGGAATCAGGCAACAACAAGATTCTATGAAAAGAATCTGCCTGAGGCAGTAAACAAACCATAAGATGAGACATGTTAGATGAAATAGAGTCATTCTGATATGACATTTCATGATTCTATGTGATAAATATATGGAAGTAGTTGTTATTGAGCTTCCTTTTACTAGTCCTATGAGGACACAAGGAAGATGAGGACTTACATTCTACTCAACATTCTTTTAAATGCTTTATAATTTCTCTTATGTGTGTGAAGGAGGATAAGGCACATATATGATGCCTGGAGAAAATCCAGGGATGCTAAGTCCTATGTTTTGATGATATGAAAAGTAAGGAGTATGATAGTAAACAAGGTGCATACTTCCTAATCTCAATACTTGTATACCCTTGCCAGGTATTCAACTATTGAAGATAAGGTGAGTATGGAACTCTTAGATTGTTATCTTTCTGATTACTCTGATCAAGTAATCATTTTGAGACAATCTAGTGAGTAATGAAACTAGAAATATGGTATGGACATTTGTATCACATCCTAAGTGCAATAAAATGGGATCTGAGATGATCTTAGATCAGTCTGTGTATGAGGAAATAAAGAGTATAATCCTCATGATATGAAGAATGAGAACAAGGGAAATGATCCCTGTTTGATAAAGTCTGTGCGAATAAGTAAAGAACTTTTCCCTTAATGTGGAAATGGGGAATGTGATAAAACCATGAAATATTCATGAATATGATAGGCAATAACAAAGAAAGGGATGATGATATGTAATTGTCCATATAATTCCTATGTATATGGCTAGGAACTTAAGATAAGACAAGTGTAAATGACTCATGAACAATGAAAGTTCATGTAATAATCCTAGGATATGATGAGGTCTCATCTTTTATGAACAACCATGGGTAATGATGGGGTAATAAAAGGAATAAGTTTCTTTATGTTCTTTCCTTTCTGGGACATGGCAATCAAGTGAGCTTGAGGACACTTGATGTGCATGAGTTAGAAATGATCTACCGATGGATACTTAGAAAAGTATCAGTTTGTCGTGGACTTTGGTTCCAAGATAAAGATATGTGTAATGTATTATGTCCCAAGATAAAAGAAAGATCCTTTTATATGTTTGACTCTGGTATTAACAATATAGAAATGGATACGATAAAGATATGATGTGTTTTCGACACATGTGAAGGATACCAAGGTAAGAAATTCTGGTATCAAAGATGTGCCAAGAGATATGGGAGAGTGAGAATATGACTCCTGATAAGATGAATAATATTTGGTTACCTAGAGGGGCCAACTTTGAGATAACTCTAGTAGGAAAATCATATGTTAGGGGTTTATGCTTTGCATAAACATAACCTTGTTAAAGATGTATTATTTGAAGAAACAATTGCAAAATCGTTTTGGGAAGAAACTTATCAAGCTAAGGATAATTCCTTAATGTGTCCCTATCTAGATCTGTTGAAGCAGATTAATCATAAAATATAGAGATATCTCTAAGATAAGTTCTTATTTAATAAGTGGCTTCTCCTTATGACAAGGGAATGTACAACTAATAAGAAAATGGGTACAAGTCGTAAGAAAAGTTTTGTGTTGTGTCAAACAGATTAGAATGGCACTAAAAATATATGATAAGACTTGTAAAGTCCCAAGTGGGTGACAAAACGTAACCATAATCTCTCCATGAAAGAGAAATGCTAAAACTAAGTGGTGTTTGACACCTGAATCATTTAAAGTATGAATAACACTTCTTTGATATAGAAGGTGTTACCTGACACAATATATATACTGCAAGTCAATAATGAAAAGGCAGTTGAATATATGTCTTATATGACAGATTCAAATGATAACCTGAGTGGAAGGACTTTGTACTGGTCAAAGTTCTATAGAATCCCCATGACAATAAGATGTTCTGTGGAGATTTGATGACATGAGGCATGAATGACAATTGCCTTCCTTCATCTGGGATTTTGGGGATGAAATCCTTGTTAGGGGTTTATAATTGTAACACCCCTGACCTGGGTTATGGCTTAACCCTAGAAGTTTTACTTAAGTAAGATACTTACAAACTTATTCTAATATATGGAAAAGTAATTAAGGCTTCTTATGAAGTTGTTTTCAAAGTTTGAGCTTAATTGCAAACTAATTGTGCATTCTATGAAAGTCTGAGTGAAAAGTGCAATTTACCCAAGATGAGGGGTTACATTGCAAATGACACATGTGGAATGTGTTCTAAGTGTTTTAGTATCTCAAGAAAGAGAATGATGATAAGTGGTGTATTGTGGAAAGCCTAAATCCTAAGTTATAACTTGTTTAAGCAATGCTTGTACTTTGTGCACCAATTTTGGTACAATTTGTAATTGACCCAATATGTGGGGTTAAAATGTAAATTACCACCTCTAGAGTGTCCCTACTCCCTCTATGTATCTTTTAGAGGAAATATAAAGAAGGTTTGAATTGCCTTTGAGTGGTGATACTATTGGTAATGAAGGACCAAGAATGAGTTGAAGGTAAGAGCCTTATATGTGTTGTATCGAGTTGTAGACTTGATATAAGGAGCCCTATCGGCCAAAGAGTCAAAGTAGGAGCCTCCTATCAGTTTTTTGAGCCTTGGAAAAGGCCATGATGGGCAGGGCACCTCAAGGAGGTGGCCCATGATGAGTTGCAAAGTTCCTTACAAAAAGTGTATCAGGTTGCTTATTTAATAAGATAAAGATGAGATAACTTGCCCAACAAGATAAGTAAGGGCCAGGATGTTGTTTCTCGGTTATCCCCAAGACTTTTGCATGGAAATATATACATGTGTGCATGCATGGACACATGTCAACCATGCACGACCACGTGTCATCTAGTAGCATGAGGGGAAGACACCTCATATATGCTTTATCTCAAGAAATCAAGTATATATACTTCACCTTTCACCAACTTATGAAAGTTTACGATCCTCATAACCATTCCCCTCAGAGATATCATGCAAAGACCCTTAGGTATCGTGAAAAGCAGCTCAAGGAGCTAGGACAACTCAGGCACCAAGCTTTAGGTAAGGCTTTGGTCACCTTCAACTTTGGTTGAAGTAGGATATCGGGTTATAGATATTCTTTTCTTTCCTTCTTCACCAAGTGCTTAACTATGGTGATCTCTTGTCCATGGAGGAGTTGTGAACGAGCCCTGGACCTTGGAGAAGTTCTTCTTCAACCTGAGTACATGAAGCTTTGGTGCTTGGAGCCTTGAAGCTATTCACAAGGCGGGTTATATAACTTGAACCCTATCATGTTATTATTCATCACCTAAATTGCTGCAATTAATGAACTACTTTTAATTCCAAAATCTTCTAAAATAGTTGATAAAATTATGAGTTCTAGTAGTTTCCTAGACATGTTTCCATGAACTATAATAGTTATAATGGAGGTCTCGAGCTTGAAGAAGATGGTATCACTTTATAAAGTGGTATCGGGTTCAAACTTACACACAAGTAGCTCTAACCCGATATGGGTATGTGTAGACTTTTCTTGCCTGATATGTTTACATGATATGCTTTCACGATATGCTTGCACGATATGGAGTCAAGAATAGACTCTTTTCACGATATAAGGTCTAAAGTATACTTGAAAGCCGATATATGAAACCCTAATTTGGGTAACCCGATATGAGTAAAGAATAGCAAGTGCTCTTGCACGATATGATCATGTAAAATGTATCTTTGGTACCTGATACCTTGAAGTACACACATTTGTTTCACGATATGAATATTTAAGTAAACCCTATTGCATGATACAAGGTATGGATTCAAGAATAAAGTGTAACCCGATATGGTTGGAATATATCTACCCGATATGAAACCCTAGATGGGGTTAACCCGATATGAAGATGGATGCTAGCTCATACACGATATGAGTCATGCTTGTTGCACAATATGAGAGATACCCCACTTATCCTTATGTACGATACAAGTTTAGACTACTCCTCTTACACGATATAGAGGTAGTGAACACTCTAATCAACATAGAGTTGGAAACCCATGATGATGGGTAAACCGAGATGAGTGGTGAATGATACTATATGTATGATATGGGTGACATCCCTTGGATGCTAAGAATAACTCCTACTCCTACCTTGTGAACAATATAAGGTTCAAATCATATTTTATGCACGATATGTTTTAATCCACCAAATGTGGTGTAGAATCCTAGAGAAAGGTTTAAAACCCAATATACCCTATCCCTAGTGGAATGGGTTGTGGTATGAGAAATTCAATAAGACATCTAAAACGTCATGCAATTACATGATGTGGTTGATTCTTGAAGGAATGAAGAGATCATGAGTTTAAGGGTTTACCTAACATGGTAACCTGATAAGATACCTATCATGGATGCCCGATATGATAATCCTAGGTGGTAAATTAAGTTGGTATCTTGTATATACACCACTTAGATGATACATGATGAGGCATATACTCTATGTCCGATACGATGCATACTTGATGCACGATATGACACCAAGCATATAGCTTATACCCGATATGGGGTCAAGCACCTAGCTCATACTTAATATAAAGCTAATCTGAAATGATACGATCTAAGTGATAGTCCATCTGATGTGGGTTTATGATATGTTGGTTAGGGAATACATCCTAAACCATGACATGGTGATGTGGTTGTACCACATGCCAAATATGAATATATGACATGAAGTAAAGGATGTGGTTTAAAGTTTAATTCGATAATACCTACATCTTGATACCCAATATGGAAGAGACACTTCAATCATGTGTGATTGATTGAGTGACATATGTTGAATGTGGTGTTTAATGAAAGATAATGTAAATGATTAATGATGGACTAATATTCCTCAAAGAGGAGGATTTAATAAAAAATATGATGTATTCAACATCCTAGAGAGGATGAGAGAGAAACACATACTTTGGGTTGATAAACATTTCATGATAAATGATGAGAATAAATAAGTATGATTGAATACTTATGATATCAATATATGCTCCTAGATGTGTGGATCGATGAATTAGGGTTTGGATTAATAATATGAAAATGAAACCCTATTCGGCTATAAAGGGAAACCCTAACCCTAATAATGGGAAGGTTGTATTTCTCTTATTGCATAAACCTTGTGAGGCATGTTAAATACTTATATGATAAGTATGATGTTTAATGGGCCTTGTGAGCCATGTGTATAGTTGTTTTCTAGTGAGAGGTGGCAAGATGTTTAATGGCCTTGTGACCCATGTGTATAGTTGTTGCCTAGTGAGAGGTGACAAGATGTTTAATGGGCCTTGTGAGCCATTTGTATAGTTGTTGCCTAGTGAGAGGTGACAAGATGTTTAATGGGCCTTGTGAGCCATGTATATATTTGTTGCCTAATGAGAGGTGACAAGATACTTAATCAAACCATGTGAAATATGTGAAATACTTGTACAACAAGTAAAATGAATACCTTAGTCTGAGGACCTAGAGGTAATAGTTACTTATTATAGAGGTAACAATGCTATATGATGATCTAGGGGTTTGAATACCCAGATCTAGTAATCATGATGATAATGATATGAAGGGACGGGGATCCCCAGTAATGTGATAATGGGTTGAGATCCCAAGTACCAAGTATCTAAATGTGTTTTAAAGACTAGAAAAGTACATGATAGATGTATTACACTTTCTTTGTAGCATTTGTTGTGATTAATAATGATAACTTGTTTGATGCTAAAAGAATGTTGTAATGCACGTAATATATCACTAGAAACCATAAAATATTTCCCTGACCATAGATCCATCAGCGCCAGAATTTGCTGAATGGTGAAACGGGTTCCCCGTAGCATAACCCATAATGCATATTTTTGAATATGTGGGGCCATGGAGCCTAAGTGTCCATGACTCAGTAATTTCATAAGAATGTCTAAATAGAGCACGGTGAACTGACTCGTGGCTCAGAACATGGTGCCTATGTGACCATGGCTCAGAGTATGGTGCCTAAGTGACCATAACTCAATAAATGGGGACAGTTGTTGTAGATGTTCCCCTAAGAGAGCACAGTTGACGTTGTATCTCTAAGCGAGGATGCCTACGTACCCTGGCACATCTATATTGTAGCTGACATGAGATTTACTGCTAAGACGAAGTGGTCTCGTATTGACCGAGACAAGGGAGGTCATGGCAACTAGATCTTCCATTGACCTTGTATGGTATCGACTTGTGAGAAGTTTGTGGTCGGTTGGAGATGAATGGGGTATGATTCATCTCCTCAGGGCATAAGTGTGATTGTAAAATATGTCCAGCCGTGTAGCATATCTGCTTAAGGATCGAAGACATAAAACATTGTTTGATGCACAATTCAGTTATACATCTTAGTTGATAGATGTTATTTATGTTTCTTTACATTCTTTGCAAAGCAGATAGATGATTTATAAACTCTGCTAAGGGTAGATGCAATGTTCTCCTTAAGAAAAGAGATTATCTTATTCTGTTCATACAATGATTAATCCTACATGTTAATATAAAAGAACCCTACTCAGTTTTTATAATGTTTATCATCAATAATAATATGGTCGGCGGAGAGTTATATCTCTCACTGGTACAATTGTCTCACCCTGTGGGATCCACAATTTTTAGGTGGACGTGCACAAGGTGGTGAAGACCTTTCTACAGAAGAGGAACAACAGCTGAGGCAGCAGTGACAGCTCAGGTTGAGTGTACTGTCTGTCGTGTCTCATAGATAGAAGTCCTATGTGTCGTCTCTGTACTCTCAGGTCCTTGGAGTTGGTTCGTACTGATTTCATGAATGATCTGAAATTTTAGCTTGAATGCCTCGAGGTTTTATGTTTCTCTAGTATGTATTTTGATAAAGCAACTATTATATGTTGTCCTCAAGATGAGATGATTCAATGTTGTACGATGTAAATCAAGATATGTATGTGTTTTGGATCTTTCAGTAAAAGTTTTTAGATCAAGGATCTCCTTGCAAAATAGTTTTAAATTTTAGTGATTTTTGTTAATTCACTGATTATGTTTATTCTGCTTAATTAGTAATGATTTGTTTGTTGGTTTGATGATGGTCATTTCAGTCATCATACCATGATAATATTATCGCAGGATAAGCTTGAGATGTTGGCATAATATGATGGGTAAATGATATACATGTTCTTTCATATTCCTTATAAAGTGAATAGATGATTTACTGCTCTATTATAGATAGTTACAATGCTTTGAAAAGATGAGAAATATTTTAATCTACTTATCCACAATGATTAACCTTGCTTATTAGTATAAAAGAACCTCTGCTCAGTTTTATACTGTTTACCTGTGATAATAACATTGTTGGCAGAGAGTTATATCTCTCGCTGGGACAATTGTCTCACCCTGTGGGATCCACATTTTTTAGGTGGACATGCACGAGGGGGTTGCGACCTTATTGCAGAGGGAGAACAACAACAAAATAGACATCAGTGATAGCTCAGGTTGAGTGTACTGTCTGTCATGTCTTGTAGACAGAAGTCCTATGTGTCATCTCTGTACTCTCAGGTCCTTGGATTTAGTACGTGATGATTTTATGAACAAACTGAGATTTTGGCTTGTATGCCTTGAGGTTTTATGTTGCTTCAGTACATGTTTTGACAAAGCAACTGTTATATGTTAACTTCGAGATGAGATGGTACAATGTATGTACAATGTGAATCCTGATGTATATAAAGTTTTGATTCTTTCATTAAGAGTTTTTCTAGGAAATGGATCTCTTTGCAAAAATGGTTTTAATTTTTAGTGATTTTTGTTAATCCACTATTTATGATAATTCCACATTATTAGTAACGATTTGGATGTCAGTTTGGTGGCCGTCATTACAAGTTGTGCCTTCATATGGATTAGTTGTGAATATGATATTTTGCTATACCTTCATAGTAAGCTAGCATTTTCTTTTTGGTTAGATATCAATTCTTGTTGTCTAGATAATATCTTCTAGAGGGCATCCATCCTATCATCCATGTCATTTGGATAATGATTTGCATAGTAAAGTTCTTCATCATAACTTTCACGATATATCTAATTGTAGTCCACCTAGGAAGGATAATCATTATCATAGAATAGATCCTCATAGTATATTAGGAATATGGTGGGTTGGTAATTGGAAAAGTATCCAACTTGATAATACATGATGCACGACAGTGAATTTCCACAAGGCTTCTATAAATAATGTAAGAGTCAGGGCAATTTATCGACATATGGTTGTAATAATCATACGCTTAACATTGCTTGAGTTGTAATACATGCCACTCTATTTAATTTTATTGTCTAAAAAATAGAAAATATGACTACCAGACACAAAGAGAAAAAAAGTTCAATTAATACATATACTATTTTTTTTGAGAATATGAGAAAATAAAAATTATCAAAATATAAAAAATAACTAAAAAAATCTAATATGGATAAAAATAGAACCAAAATAAATATTATGAAACAAACTAAGCAACTAATAAAATTATAATTACAAAAATAAAATAAGAAATTATAAACCAAAACTAAAAATTATAAATCAATGTAAAATTACAAGAACAAACTAAGAAAGTAAATAAATCTTAACTTTGTCTTGATAGAAAAACAAATCCAAAATGTCTCCTTATCTTGGGGAACAATGCCAAAATTTGATGTGGACATTATTGCACCACCAGATTCACATAAGGAGAAGTCTTTAGATTTTTAGTTGAACTACACACAATAATCACCACCCGCAATATGATGGGCTTGTCACATTATAAATTTAGGATCAAACCCAATGATAACTTTTTAATAACAATTTGATTATTTAGTCTAGTTAAGAAAAGTAATTAACGAGGATATATGGATTATTCTTGTTTGGTTGAATAAATTAACTAGCAAGAAATAAAATTAAAATATGAAAGAAAAGATTTTACACTATGATAAAATTATAAGACATTGGGTTTCACCATCATTGTCTATATAATCAACATAATCATTTCAACTTTCCCAACTACAACTTTTAAATTAGGTCCATATGAAACTATACCCTTTTGGAAACAAATTGCACAAGGATTAGTTTCCTCATGGACTTGAGGTCTTGTGACCCACAGATCATGAACTAATCTCATTATATGACCTCATATGAGATTCAAAACATTCAGTTGATAATCTAGTCCTAGATTTCATGATCTTTATATTTAATATTGCAAATATGTATTTGATTGATCAAGCCAAAGAACAAGCAATAAACAATTGGTAAGCAATCTAATATCCATAAAGGGACAAGCTTGATAATAATAACATGAAATACTGGTGATAGGGCTACTCTCGCTGTCCCAATAAATGATCTACTCTGTACTCAAGTTCAAGTTATAAGAGAAAAGTGACAAATAAAGGCTCATGGAGACAATAGAAGCATAGAGGGGAAAATCAGTGGTCAAACTTCAAAACTCTCGAATGATGGCTACATTCTCTAGTCTAGATCTTTACTGGATCACGTCTCCCTATCAAGTCATACACTTTTGTATCCAAGCTTCCTTGGTGATGGTTAGGGTTGTGGATGGGAGAGATAGTTCATGGACCACTGCTCTGGATGTACCTCAATTGTATTTATAACATGTCACAAAGTTTCAAATCAGTCGAATGAATCCAATTGTTGTGGAAATTTTGTTGCAGATTACTATTGCCGATAAAACAATCACTTCAAGTTATCTATAAAACATACTTGTTCTGTAGATAATTGAACTAGTCTTCCAACCCAACTTGAAGCATCCAATTCTAATGTGAAATCTGGAATCTAGAGCCATTTTAGTGTCAATGTATCAATGGTTCATGGATTTTAATTCCTTGTGACATTTTTCTCAATCTGGCCGACCCACTTCAAAAGAAAAATCAAGGGCAAGTTCGTAATGACCTTACCCTACTTAGTAGGCAATTGAGGGTTATAAGACCCAAAGTTCAATTTTATTTGTTTAATGTGAATTTGATATCTTATACAAATGTAATGCTATATTTCATCATTCTCTTGGATTTCGAATCCTTTAAGGAGGGATGATTTTGCAAATCCTAAATCCTTATCAACCTTTAATCCACATATTTCTTATTAATCACAAAGCAAACTACTCGTAGATGTGGAATAGGCTCCTAAAGTACATGAAGGACTTGCTTGATCTTATTAATTTCAAGGTAGGTGATGGTAGAAATTTTCTGTTATGGCTTGACCCTTGGTGCTCGAATAAAAATACCTTGTTGGATTTGGTTGATAATCAGCTGGTTCATAGGATGGGTGGAGGTCAGTATAGCATGTCAAGATGTTGTATTAGCAAGTCTCAGAAGGATTGGTTGCTGTCATATATTAGGGGAGTTGTTGAAGTATACATTTGTCTAAAAGCATTTCCCAAGCATGTGGTTTCGAGTGGGGACTCAATTGAAGTGATTAACTCTATGAAACATATTATGAGAAACTTCTGGGAGCTATCTAGAAATACTCATCCAAAGGTGGATTGGGATGTTTGGATATGGTTGAGTTCTCTCCCCAGGAGGGTCTCGATTTTTCTTTGGAAGATTTTTTTGGACAGATTGGTCACTATGGACCTTCTTCAGGGTTTTGTTTTCTCTTTGGTTATAAGATGTCCCTTATGTTGTGAGGATGTTGATGTCATTTCTCATCTCTTGTTTAAATGTCCTTTCTCATAGAGATATGGAGTCTTTTCTCAAAGAAGTTCAGTTTAAATTGGCCGAGAGACAAGCTACAACTGTTGAGTATGACAGGGAAAGCCAAGCTTTGTGCTTGTTTGATTTTGAATAATATTTGGCTGGAAAGGAACAATAGAGTCTTTCTTGACAAAAGTAGAGATTTCCTTATCGTTTGGAATATAGCTTTTTGGATTCAGAATCCTTGTATAGTTAGGATGTACATAACACCCTGTATAGTTTTCATTCTTCTTGTTTTGTACCTTTTTTACAAAAAGCAATAAAAAGAGAGGAGGCACGCTAGGTTCACAAAAAAATAGTGTTCTTTGCCAAATTAGTGTAGAAATTACATTTATCTTGTTTATTTATTTATTAACATGTCATATATTTTTTGTTGATTAGATAGGATTTGGTAGATAAAACTCTAGGCAACCAAAATTTAGGGGTTTTGTCTTGAACTTGCCCTAAAAGAGTTTAAACTAATGGAATTATGGCTAATAAATTTTATAAAGTAATTTCACTGGTTATTAGTTAGACTAGGTTTTTGATGTACACTAGAATGAAATTAGAGTCTACAAATTTTATCGATTTTGATTTGAAGGTCAAATGCTCAAGATACGCTAAATTATTATTCTAAAAAACAAAATTTGAAGGATGTAGAATACTCAAACACCTCAAATGGCTCGTGATGACCCTGATTTCAGAGTTTTGTGAAGTCAAAAACTCAATTGAGGTACAAATTAGATCCAAGTGGCTTAATATTATACCATGAAGTACATTAGGGTCATGAGAAGTGTTTGTATTGGTTTGATCTCATATTTAACGATTCAATGCTTTCAATTCAAGGATTTTTGCACCTATATATAGGGTTGTTTGAAGAATTTTAATTACATGAACAAGGTTGGAATTATGGTATAAAATTTGTTAAGGAGAATCTTGTGTGATGAGGGAGTGATGGTTAAAATTATACTTGGATAGGAGTTTTCACTTAGAAGTTCTAGGTCTCTGAATATATGCCTAATGCTTTGATTTATGTAGTGGAACTTTGGTCATAATAGGGTTTATTGCTCTTGTGGCCATGACATCGATGTCACACAAACAAAAGTCTTTGGTTCGCACAAGTCGATCACAACTACTATATCTTTCCCTCCTCCTACCTTGACGAGAGGGAGATCCAAGCTTGCTCCTAGCTATACCTTTAGATTGTAGAAGCATGAGGCTCTCCAACAATCACGAGATTGAGAGGTGAAGTAGCCAACACCTTGAGATTGTAAAGCATGGAGGCAGATCGAGTTCCTCCTCCCTCTCTCGATTATCCCTCTCCACCCATGGCACAACCAACGCAAATGAGAGGGAGAGGAAGTTGAAGAGGATAGGGTAGAGTAGTGTGTGAGAATAGGTGAACATGGGACGAATTAGGATCTCTCTGCTCCTTTGAAGTGTGAGAAAGAAAACTGGTACGAGGTGGACTACCGTGTTCGTCTAACCCTATCTCCGCGGTCATGAGAGACAACCTGTTGGAATATTTTGGGGAATATTTTGGGACTCTACAATCCTTATTATTGTGGGATTGTTGGTATTCCGAAATTCATTAATTATCTTCATTATGTGGCCCATATAACAATTGCGGTTAATAGGAAACGGTTGGAATTGATAAAGGAATTGAGTTTTTATTAGAAGTCTTTTCCTATTATTATGGCAACCTTGATGGACGGCTGCGATTAAAGGATACAGGAAATCCGTCCCTCTCTCTGCCTATAAGTATAACCCTGAGATCCATCTCTTAGGGTTAATCACACTTTACGGAAAACACACTTGACGGCTATAGGCTAAGAGAGAGAAGACGTCTTTCGTGGCGAACGACGAACACGGGCGTGGACTTCTCCGAAGATCACCTCCGCAGATTTCACCACCGTATTCAACCATGTCTACGGGTACGTTTTACTTTAATAGTGACTAGTTTATGATCAAGATCCTAAACCGTACACATGATTAAACTTTACATGTTTACGTATCACGTTTTTATGCTAACATGTGGTATCAGTCGCTTCGTTAAGATCATACTCATAGTCCTAATTAAGAGAAAATATCAGTTTTATCAATTTTCCACAATCTTGGCCACCAGTGTCAGATTTTAACGCACATATACTTTTTCTGATTGGAAACGGCGAGATCTTCAAAATTTGTGGCTTTGCCACAAACGTTTCATTTTTTAGCCAAATTCGGCCGTTTAGACCCTCAAAATCACGTTTTAAGTATTTTCAGGGCCTTTTTTGGGCATAATTGTTGGATAAAATTGATATTAAAACTTTTATTAGATGTTTCCGCACCTTATGAATGATCCTGGAACTTTATCCTATCATGTGCCGGTCTGTTAAAATTTGTTTTTTCCTTACCTGTTTGTTCACTCATATGTCATATATATGGAAAAATATGCTTTAAGAGCAATATTCACATTATACTGTTTTGATAATCACCACAGTGATTTCACTTCGGTTTGTGAATGTTTCTTTTCTTAAGAATATGATGTTCATATAACTGTTTGAAGTTCACCACAGTGGACTCATAGAATGCAATGAATATCGACTAAGTAAACTTATTGTTGGTTATTTACTAGCATTATGTATTACCCACAGGTAGTCAATGCATTAAAAGTAAAATAACTATTATGGAGTTGCTTTATTTTTGTAATTAAGTCGGTATAGGATATCCACAGATACCATACTTGCTTTGATTATTAGTTTAAATCACTCGTTTATGCATAAACCTTAGTCATGTTTGTCTATATGTGTTTACACCTCAAAGATTAATTATCGTGAACATGTTTCTATAATGCAGTTCATCAACCCGCTAGTCTTAATTCTTTTATCAACTCTGTTCCCGAACTAGATGGGACTAATTACACCGAGTGGAAAGAACATGTTGAATTTTACTTGGGTGTACTTGAGATTGACTCAGGACTTACAGTAGACAAGCCTGCAGATATTACTACTACCTCAACAGAAAGTGAGATCAAAACTTTTAATGCATGGACTAGAGCTAATAAACTTTGTTTGAAATTCATGCGCTTAACCACTGCTAGAAATATCAAGTCTTCTATTTCTGAAAGTGAAGATCTGACTGCTAAGGAATACTTAAGAATACTCACTGAACGCTTTAAGGTTGCTGATAAAGCAATTGCTAGAAAACTTATGGCTGAACTAACGACTGCCCGTTATGATGGTACCAAAACTATGCAGAAACATGTACTTGATATGACTAATCTGGCTGCAAAATTAGGTAAATTGGGCATGACTGTTGCGGATTCGTTCCTAGTCCAATTCATCCTAAACTCGCTGCCTCCCCAGTATGGTCCTTTTCAGATTCACTATAACACGATTAAGGATACGTGGAATGTGAATCAACTGACCAATAAACTGGTTCAGGAAGAGGCTCGAATTAAGCAGCAGAATGGTCATGTTGCTCAGGCAAATTACATGCATGGTAATGGGTACGGGAAGAACAAAGTCGGTAAGAAAAATTGGAAGGGCATTAAGACTAGTCCATCCAATCAGTCAGGCCAATCTGCACCTAAGAAAGCAAGGAAGAATGATAATTGCCACTTCTGTAAGAAGCCTGGACACATTCAGAAAGATTGCATAAAGCGCAGAGAATGGTTCGAAAAGAAAGGTAAGCCTTTGGCTTTTGTATGTAGTTTCGAATCAAACTTTGTAGAAGCACCTTGTAATACTTGGTGGATTGATTCTGGCTCTAATGTTCATGTTTCAAACTCGATGCAGGGATTCCTTACAACCCGGAACATAAGTCCAAATGAAGCCTATCTTTACATGGGAAATAGAGTGAAAGCTCCAGTAGAAGCCATTGGCACTTTTCGTTTAGTATTAGACTCTGGTTTTTATTTAGATCTGGAGCAAACTCTTTATGTACCTTCCATTTCTAGGAATTTAATTTCCATTTCTAAACTTGATAATGATGGTTTTTCATTAGAAATTGGTGGTGGACGTTTCAGTTTGTTTAAGGAAAACTGTTTGTTTGGTTCAGGAATTTTGATTAATGGCTTATATCAAATTTTTCTTGATGATACATTTTCTGAATCGCTTCTTGTTACCTTGCATCCTAAAGTGGGTTTGAAACGAAGTAGGTTGAGTGAAAGTTCTGCGTTTTTGTGGCATAAAAGATTGGGTCATATATCCAGAGAAAGAGTTAGTCGTTTAGTAAAAGATGAGATTCTTCCGAGTCTTGATTTTACTGATTTTGGTGTTTGTGTGGATTGCATTAAGGGTAAGCAAACCAAACAGAACAAGAAAGGAGCCACAAGAAGCACTGAACTACTCGAAATCATACACACAGACATATGCAGACCTTTCGATGTTCCATCTTTTGGTGGAGAAAAATATTTTATTACCTTTATAGATGATTATTCACGTTATTGTTATCTTTACCTTTTGCATGATAAATCTCAATCTGTGAATGCTGTTCAAATTTACATTACTGAAGTTGAGAGGCAATTAGGTAAAAAGGTGAAAATCATTAGGTCTGATAGAGGTGGTGAATTTTATGGAAAATATGATGAATCAGGACAACGTCCTGGTCCTTTTGCTAAACTCTTAGAAAAATTAGGAATTGTCCCTCAATACACAATGCCCGGTTCCCCGTGGATGAACGGTGTAGCTGAGAGACGTAATCGTACACTTCTAGAAATGGTTAGGAGTATGATGTATTTTTCTAATCTGCCCATATCTTTGTGGATGCATGCCCTTATGACTGCTGTGTATATCTTAAATCGGGTTCCCAGTAAAGCTGTCCCTAAGACACCTTTCGAGATGTGGAAGGGATGGAAACCCAGCTTACGCCATTTACATATATGGGGATGTCCAGCAGAGGCACGCATTTATAATCCACATGAGAAGAAACTCGATCCAAAAACCATTAGCGGTTTTTTCATTGGGTATCCTGAAAGATCAAAGGGGTTTAGATTTTACTGTCCTAATCATACTACTAGAATTGTAGAAACCGGTAATGCTAAATTCATTGAGAATGGCGAAATCAGTGGGAGTGATAAAGTTAGAGAAGTAATCATTAGAGAAATAAGGGCACCTATACCAATCCCCTTGCCCTCAATCTCGACTGACACCGTTCCACCTTATGATGTTGATCCAATCAACAATGTAGAACAAAATGTCAATGATCATGCACTCCATAATGTACCTGATAACGTCATTGAACCGAATGTAAATGCAACACCTGCAGTAGAATTAAGGAGATCTACAAGAAGCAGGAAATCAGCCATTTCGGATGATTATTTGCTGTATTTACAAGAATGTGAATTTAATATGGGGATGGATAAAGATCCGGTTACGTATTCACAAGCCATAAAATCTGAAGATTCTGAAAAATGGATTAATGCCATGTGTGATGAAATAAACTCCATGGCTGCAAACAAAGTTTAGGAGTTGGCCGATTTACCTGAAGGGTATAAGAGAGTCGGGTGCAAGTGGGTCTTTAAGACCAAACGTGACTCTCTTGGTAAAATCAAACGACATAAAGCCAGACTTGTAGACAAAGGTTTTAATCAAAAAGAAGGCATTGATTATAACGAAACATTTTCTCCAGTTTCTAAAAAGGATTCTTTACGAATCATTATGGCTTTAGTAGCTCATTTTGACTTAGAGTTACATCAGATGGATGTGAAAACGGCTTTTCTAAATGGGAGTTTAGAGGAAGAAGTCTACATGGCTCAGCCAGAAGGCTTCATTATAGATGGAAAGGAAAACATGGTCTGTTTATTAAAGAAATCAATATATGGATTAAAGCAAGCTTCACGTCAATGGTATATTAAGTTTCACAATACCATTACGACCTTTGGGTTTACAGAAAACATTGTTGATCAATGTATATACCTAAAGATCAGTGGGAGTAAGTTTGCATTTTTAGTTCTATATGTTGATGATATTCTTATTGCCAGCAGCGATCTTGGTTTATTACGTGAAACCAAAGATTTTCTTTCTCAAAACTTTGAAATGAAAGATATGGGAGAGGCTTCTTATGTGATAGGAATAGAAATATTCCGTGACAGGTCACGTAGGATTTTAGGATTGTCTCAAAATGCTTATATCAAAAAAGTTTTGGAAAGATTTAATATGGCGTCATGTGATTCTAATGTTGTTCCAATTCAGAAAGGGGATAAGTTCAGCTTAAGTCAATGTCCTCAAACTGAATTAGAACATGATCGAATGAAAGATATTCCTTATGCTTCTCTTGTAGGAAGTTTGATGTATGCACAGGTTTGCACTAGACCTGATATCAGTTTTGCAGTTGGTATGTTGGGCCGTTATCAAAGCAATCCAGGCATTGATCATTGGAAAGCGGCAAAGAAAGTGTTGAGGTACTTACAGGGAACGAAGAAACAAATGCTCACATTCAGACATAGTGATCACCTTGAAGTGATTGGTTACACAGATTCAGATTTTGGAGGATGCGTGGATACTCGGAAAAGCACTTTTGGTTATGTGTTTGTATTAGCTGGAGGTGCTATTTCCTGGAAGAGCGCCAAACAAACCATTATTGCATCATCCACCATGGAGGCTGAATTTGTAGCATGCTTTGAGGCTACAACTCAAGCTTTATGGATGCAGAATTTCATTTCAGGGCTTAGAGTCATGGATTCTATTGCTAGGCCGCTGAAAATTCACTGTGATAACGCCGCAGCAGTTTTCTTTTCGAAGAATGATAGGTATTCTAAAGGCATAAAGCACATGGAGATGAAATATCTATCAGTTAAAGAAGAAATTCGGGAGAAGAGGGTGTCAATTGAGCACATTAGTACGTGTTCAAATATAGCAGATCAATTTACTAAAGGGTTACCTCCCAAGACATTTAAGCAGCATGCAGAAACCATGGGTCTTGAGGATAACCATTAGCTTTTCTTTATTTGTGGATTGTTATGTGCTTTTGTAATGACATTATTTGAGTACTCATTATTGGAACTTCTGAATTTTTTTGTTTCATAGTATGATTTGATCATGTACATATTATTGCAATATATGATAACAGAAATAGTCTTTTCAAGACATTAAGGGGACATTTATGATTGCTTCGCTATACAGAATTGTTTAATGTGATTGTTGGTCAGTGGTACATGGAAGGAACTATGTTCTTTAATTAATGTAGAACCGCTATGACTCTCATCAATAATTCACATTAACCAATGTAATAAAAGTAACCCGTTATGCATATTATTTCAGCATTTATGCGCGCCTTATGTTTTTCCTATATAGCACCATTAAAGAATTGTCATATGGACCAAGTGGGAGACTGTTGGAATATTTTGGGGAATATTTTGGGACTCTACAATCCTTATTATTGTGGGATTGTTGGTATTCCGAAATTCGTTAATTATCTTCATTATGTGGCCCATATAACAATTGCGGTTAATAGGAAACGGTTGGAATTGATAAAGGAATTGGGTTTTTATTAGAAGTCTTTTCCTATTATTATGGCAACCTTGATGGACGGCTGCGATTAAAGGATACAGGAAATCCGTCCCTCTCTCTGCCTATAAGTATAACCCTGAGATCCATCTCTTAGGGTTAATCACACTTTACGGAAAACACACTTGACGGCTATAGGCTAAGAGAGAGAAGACGTCTTTCGTGGCGAACGACGAACACGGGCGTGGACTTCTCCGAAGATCACCTCCGCAGATCTCACCACCGTATTCAACCATGTCTACGGGTACGTTTTACTTTAATAGTGACTAGTTTATGATCAAGATCCTAAACCGTACACATGATTAAACTTTACATGTTTACGTATCACGTTTTATTGCTCTTGTGGCCATGACATCGATGTCGCACAAACAAAAGTCTTTGGTTCGCACAAGTCGATCACAACTACTATATCTTTCCCTCCTCCTACCTTGACGAGAGGGAGATCCAAGCTTGCTCCTAGCTATACCTTTAGATCGTAGAAGCATGAGGCTCTCCAACAATCACGAGATTGAGAGGTGAAGTAGCCAACACCTTGAGATTGTAAAGCATGGAGGCAGATCGAGTTCCTCCTCCCTCTCTCGATTATCCCTCTCCACCCATGGCACAACCAACGCAAATGAGAGGGAGAGGAAGTTGAAGAGGATAGGGTAGAGTAGTGTGTGAGAATAGGTGAACATGGGACGAATTAGGATCGCTCTGCTCCTTTGAAGTGTGAGAAAGAAAACTGGTACGAGGTGGACTACCGTGTTCGTCTAACCCTATCTCCGCGGTCATGAGAGACAACCTTGAAGATGAAAACCTCGCTAGGACGGAACATGTGTATGACATCGCGTTGAACTAAAGCCCCATTTTTTATGATGTATTCGGGGATAGTTTGATGAATCACAATCCAATCAATAATAATCTGGTCTTTTATACTTGTTCTATTTTGTTTGGTATAGTGTTGTATGGAGGCATTGATTTTGCTTGCAAATGTTTGGTAGCAGTAGCTCCATTCATGTGTTCAGACCGTTTAAGAGAAAAAGAACATGCTGCAATATTTCTATTGCCGTCACGATAAAAAGCTACAAAAGAAAATTCATAGTCCAGGATGAATCAAACTAGTGGACCCAGATAGTTGTGAGTGACTGGTACTTTTATGTGTGCAAAAGAAGCTGATAGCAATTTTATCTACGCAAAGAAGCCAGGCACCGATGCAACTGCACCCGACCACGCCGAAGAAGGGTGCGGAACAAAAGTCACGATTTTGAGTTGTTATATGGAAATGAGTGCAGATGCAATTCGTGCAATTACATCACACTACACCGCACCAAATGATTTCTATTCCGAAACTTGTGACAAATTAGGAACTTATATGGGGTCCTATCAAACAGGGGTGCAGGTTGTCTGTCATGTCTTTAAATTCGCTGCTTAGGACCTGTTTGATAGGATGTAGTTGCACTTCATTACCACAAAATGTTTATTTTTCAGTTTTACATTTCATTTGGTAAGGTGTGGTGGAGTGTAATTGGTGGAGTTTACTATGCATCAAACTTCATCATTGGCTGTAAAAATACAAAATATGTACCGCATAGTTATTAAGGGTACAGTTGCTGCTTCCCCGCCTACTTTACGTATTGACCACGTGATGGGTCCACTTTTTCTTCACTTTTGTCATGTAAAAGCCGTGTCTTCTTTACTTATGGCTAAGAAAGACGAAACGCAGAACAACATCCTACCAAATGTTGCTCAGGCAGTACAAATGATATGATTATGGATGATTTCTTTTCCACCGAACTACGTCCGGTTTCACTCTACCAAATTAGTCCTTAGATTGTGATAATTCATTTGATAGGATACAGTCGGATGTAGCTGCGAGAATTGTATTTCCTCTAATTACACCATTCAGCCCGAAAGACCTGAGTTTGTACCGCATGTTTTTTCCGTGCGGTCCGGTGTACAGAATGGCTGGAAGGCATTTATGGCCGGCACGTTCGTATCTCGCGTCACGGTGTTGTTGCTTGAGAAAATACCATCACGTGCATGGCGAGCTGCAAGTATAAAGAAAGAAATAATATCTTCTGATGGAATTGGCCGATGAACTCATCCAGTTTATTAATGGTACGCTGGCTTCTTGGCTACGATGGCAACCAGCAGGTTCTAACATTTTCAGACTAATATCAAACAAAGAATATTAAATTCCCTGAGTTTAGAAACATCATACCATACATGTCGTTTAAAAGGTTTACATTTGATTTCATGTTTTAAAATACACCAATTTCACTCCAGCTACACCCTATCAAAAATGGCCTAAGCGTGCGACCGAACACATGACGACGGTCCGGCGGCCTGCCTAAAGCTTTCCGAGGCAAGGCCCAACCAGGCGCAATTCCCCTTCTGTCCCACCGCAGGGAAACCATTGAGGCAGAGTCCCTCCTCACTGCGATGTCAAGAAAAGCATCAGCTTCTAACGACGAGACCAGATCTGAAGAATGACGCTCCTTGGAACTCCCTTTCGACGATGGCTTTACGGGGATGGAACTGGAAAGCGCTCCTCGCGAGGGCAGAGAACCTGGTAGTCGGGTCCCCGGCCCCCCATCCTGGTGGGGTTTTAATCCAGCTGTTCTGGACTGGCAAGCACCTGCCCTGATGGTCTACGTAGCCGCTCCTGGGCTGCTTGGGCCCAAGATCTGATGGCCTAGGAAGGTAAATAATAAATACCTTAAATAATGTGCAGTTCTTAGAATATGGCTCAAAACTCGCTCCTTTGGCCTAAAGATCCCCAAAAAGTACCCCTGGACTCAGAACATGGTCTAGTTTCTTATGAAACACTTAGATTTGCTTTTTTATGCTCGACTATATATGGTTTTTAATTTACAAGACAAGGAATGCTTTAGACTATATTAAATATCGTATGATTGGTATAAATTATCATAAAATCATAGTAGCAGCCTATTGGTGTTTGGAATACACTAGTGATATCAGTTTTGTATATTTTTGGACATTTTTGGCTCTTTTGCATTAAAATGCAATTAGTTACTATAAACCATGTTTTAATCCTAAAAAATAGATAAATGCTCAGAAAAATATGAAATTTAAATTGGGACTCTATAATGAGCTCTTGATCACTAGAAAAGTATCATAAATTGTTTATGACCAGTATGAAGCTAAGAACGATAAAACCTAAAGTTTGGGACTTAATAACCCTAAATGAAGTGCAATATATATATATATATATATATATATATATATATATATATATATATATATCATTTACCAATATACCATGTCAGCTCATTATTCCCCTCATATTAGTGTATAAAGCTTTATAGATAAGTTCTAAGATGAGAATGACACATCTAATTCATGATTATGTGATGATGGCACTTGACACGAGATGGAACCCTAATCTTCTCATATATATTTAACATTAGGGTTACTTCATATAAAGATGTGTCGACATATAATGTTTAACAATAATAACTTGGATATATAATATGCAAATTTAATTGCAATAAGTGGATTAACAATAGAATACCCTAATGAACTAATCTAACACTAAAATGGAACTACATAGGGTTAATGATAAGAATCTAATACATGTATGTGATCATGTTCTTAATTAGGTGATGTCTCTAATCTAAATGGTCAAGGATAAGTTCAAAAAACTTTTAATCAAGTGTGTGCTTTAATAATTATATGAATAAGGCTTTCTTGCTTGAACTGTGATATGTATGTATGCTTGTTTACTTGCTCAAGTATTGTCATGTAGTATCGTAGTATTTATTCAATGTTTTGTCTCATTGATTTTATAACTTGAACACATAATATAGATATCCATTATGCATACCTTGTGCACCTGCCTATAGTCTCAAGGTAAGGACACAAGGTTGGGTGTCTTAGTTGAGTTGTCAAGATGGGGCAGACCATGATGATACAATGGTTAGCTCTTGGTGATGCCCTTGAGGCACCTTACGAATAGGATTAGATAATCTTGAGCACCCTCGCAGACCCTAACAATGGGAAGCTGGTCAAAGGACTTGTGATGGATGATATTGTTGGAATAATTATGATAAATTATCTAAAAGATGGGTTCTCACTTTGCTAAATACTTAACTCATTTATTTCTTATTTGTTTAATTTTGTGAATCTTTTCAAATTATGAAAGCTTATATATGTATCTTTTTGCCATGTATTCTACACCTTGTGTGTTGACCCGCTTGTTTCACGTATGTTTTAGATTCATATATAGCTTGGAATTTGATGGCTTGTGAGCATATGTTTAGGTGTACTTGACGTAGATCCAAGTATGTGTACATGAGC
Organism: Alisma plantago-aquatica; assembly: GCA_963693085.1. Classification (NCBI taxonomy): domain Eukaryota; kingdom Viridiplantae; phylum Streptophyta; class Magnoliopsida; order Alismatales; family Alismataceae; genus Alisma; species Alisma plantago-aquatica. Next base: position 263,657,087 of record OY856411.1, read on the forward strand.
AAACTTGGGTAAATGTACTCCAAAATTTTAACTGAAATCTTGTAATAATTTTTTTTGTTATTAATATACTTATTGAATGTTGAGATTATGTTGGTGCCTTTATCTTGTTAGTTGTTAATGTATGATAAGCATTTTATAGTTCAACATGTTGTCTTTGATATTATGTTTGGTTTCCTGGGTTGGGATTCCGATTCTATGTAGGGGTGAGCATTCAGTTAATTCGGTCGGTTACGGTTAATTCGATTCAGTTAAATGGTTAATTTGTGGTTGGAGATTTTAACCATTAACCTAACCGAATTGCGTCGGTTAATTTGGTTATTGTCCAATCGGTTAACGGTTAATTCGGTCGGTTAATTTGGTTAACCAAATAACACGTGTAATAATGTTATTTGAAATACTCATTGAATTTTGAACAATTGTTATATTATAGTGGTATTTCTGGAAATATAATGTTGTATGGCTCATGAAAACTTGATTACTATGTATATGGGGAAGTTTTTTGAAATAAAAGTACAACTATATATGTATATATACGTGTGTAGGATATTATTTAAGAATAAATTATAACTATTCAGTGAATTTGGTTAACCATACCAAAAATAAGGATATTATTTAAGAATAAATTATAACTATTCAGTGAATTTGGTTAACCATACCAAAAATATCTTTAACCATGAAATTAACCATTTAACCGATTAACCGAATTAAATTAACCAAATTAACCGAATTAACCAAATAGTCTAAAAAAAATTAACCATTCGAAATCAACCATTCAATTAATCAATTATTAACCAAATTCTGCTCACCCCTAATTCTATGACAGATGGTATCATATCATCAACAATAACTACACAACATGACTCACATGAAATACAAAGTAAATTCAACCTTACATCTCAAGCCTAGAAATTTTACAAGTTGTCCTTTATGGACTAAGTTGACTTAGCCTCTAGGTTAGAACCTAGATGTTCTAGGATTAGGTGTAAACTTGTGTAATCACTAGAACCTTACTTTTCTCCTCCTTCTATCCTATGGTATTGGTTGTAGGTTCAGCAGGGTGAGAAAAGTAGGATCTTATTATAACCCTAGGCATATGTTTGTGGCATGTGCTTCAGATATCTACACAAGTGTGCACCATGTTCTTTCTAGTTCTCTAGGTGTCATGGTACTAGACTACTCAATGAGTGTGGTAACTTACTTTTGGTTTTGATTTTGTTAGAGTGGAGTATGGTTGTTTTCATCACCCATTTCAACATTAAGGAAACCTATTTCAAGTGTTAGTATATGTACATATGAACATGTTACCACATGCCAAAAGGCAGTGAGTGTCCATGTTATCTAAGAGAAAGAGATGTAGCATCAAGTCTAGATGAGAGATTTTAGATGATAGTTGTAGTCTCTATAGTTGTCTAGATCCATGATAAAGGTTAGGTTAGTCATAACCTAGATGACCTATGTTATTTTTGTTGTTGACATTGATGACGACGACGTAATGGGAGTGGTGGTGATGATGATGACGACGACAACGAGGATGATGATTATTATGATTATGATGATGATGATTATTATTATTATTATGTTAATGTTGATGTCAATGATGATGGTATGAGCTTGCTTCAAGATGACCTAAGTTTGTTTTTGAAGGATTCAAGTATGTTTTGATGACAGGAGATAAGTTTTTACCATGCAACCCTAGCTAGTCTACCACCATGTATGATATATAACTTGTTTGATGTGCTACACATAGCTAGTGGGTTGGCATGCTTTCATATGCCTTGTCTTGTATATGTTGAGATATGGTTAGAGTGATATGGTTTGGTACCAACATGGGTCTCAACCTCTTTACAAAGAAGGTCCTCTAGCATGGGACATACAATAATGGTGAATTTCATAGTGGGTGAACCTAACATGGGAGAAGGCCAAAGTACCTAACCTCTAAATTTTTTGAAATGTTGAAATATATGCATGATGTAATACATGATGATGAGTCCCTAGATAGACAACTCCTAAGTATATTAATTGGGTCCCTAGTGTGTTGTTCCCTTGATAATGTTGAACCATATATTTCCTATGAAATAATCTAACCCTAGAGAAGGAGGCATTTGAACTATTATATGTTTTCCATCTAGGTGAGGGAGACGTCCCAAAAACCCTAGATGATGTATATGATGTGTGATCTCCATGATGGGTCTCATACTCATGTTAGTGGTTGATATGGCCCAAATCACGCGTCCGAAAGGAGGCAGACTCAGAAGGATCAAACTTTACATTTATAACCCGAAACCTTCAAGGACCCCCACAATTTTATTATGGGGTCGGAGTAGATATACAAGGTTGAACACATGGATGTGGGGACATTTAGAACGCTTAAGATCTCACTCTTAATTTACATAATCCAATCTGATAGTCGATAAAAGTATGGAACTAGAACTAATAAAAAAGGAGTTCCTAGATATGTAACCACAAGTTGGGTAGTCTATGCACCCATTCTCAGGCGTAGACAACCCTCGAACACCCTAGCAATCAACCTACATCCAAACATAGTACGTACTGTGGTATCTGTTCCTGTGGAGTCATCCCACTCACTTTCATGTAGTGTGACTAAAACCCATCAATGATATGAAACCTCTCTTGAGGATGACAAATCAACACCCTAGAATATTCTAGATGCCCTCTCAGGTCTAGAATATTATGAGATGTTAGGAACATGTGTGATCTGAGCAGAACCTGGTAGTGGGCCCGACCGTGTCCAGGTCTACGGTTCTACACAGATCACCTTGAACTGTCCTCCTTTCAGATTCTGATCCAAACTACCTTTACGTATCTCTCAATATAGGTAGAAATAGAAGTTCAAGCAAGAAAGAGATCAACCAAACTAGCAATCATAACCAGAAAGAGAAGATATAACATAAAACGTACCAAATCTGAAATAAAGCTACTTGCTTAAGGTAAAAGTACATAAACATGCCCAAAATGGGCTACATAGCCAAGAAGGAGCTTAACTAGCCATGGACAAGCATAGTTGACACCGAACAAAGATGAAAAAACATCATTTGTATAGAAACAAGAATAGTAGAAGAAAGGAGGAGAAGAAGATATTTAGTCTGTAGAGGAGAGGTGGCTCTCGCTCCTTAGCTTCCATATAGGCCGGATCTCATCTTTGGATCATCTTCCTTGGTCTTCTAAACTCCTTAACCTCCTATCTCTTTGATTCTACCCCAAACAGTAGCTTGGCGGGTGTATGGAGGTGGAAGATGACTAAGAATGGTAGGATATGGGTGAATGGTGGTGGAAAATGATGGTTGATGGAAGCAAAATGGAGGGATGGACGTAGGATGAGTACTTCAACCTTTTCAGACCTCTGAACTCTCCCAGGGGGCTCTGGGAACCTAAAAATCTCAGAACCACAATGTACAACATCCAAATGTTCGGAACCCCCCTCTAGTAGCAAGGGGTGGGTATTTATAGGTGAAGGTGAAGTGTATATGATAAGTGGTTGTGACACCTATCCCGGTCGCTACACTTGTCTCCACATGGCTATGTCGGGCTCAACACGGTCGTGTCGGGGGTCATGATCGAATAGATGTCACAGTTGATATTTTTGTAGCAGTTGGGGTAGACGTCCCAGTCGAGGCAGACGTCATGATAGAGGCAAGTGCACTTGACCCCTTTTCCTCGACACAACCATGCTGAGAGTACTGGTCACAATATGTGTCACAGGCGAAACATGTATCATGGTCGTAACAGATACCGTGGTCTCCACAGGTGTCACGGTCGAGGCAGATGTCGCGGTCGAGGTAGACGTTGCAGTCAAGGTAGGTGCTACTGACCCTTATCCTCGGCATGGTCGTGCCAAGCATCTAAGTCACGTCAGGTGTCGTGGTCCCGACGGATGGAAGCCTAGCTGCTGCAAAAACCATGTGTTGGGGATAAATCTTAGGGAATAGATGTCTTTTCAGGATCGGTACCTGCAAGTAACAAAATTGGTTAGTTGAGCAACTTTATATATAAAAAGATATAGATTACTATAAGATAAGAATCTAGGATTATTTTGGGAATATTAAGGCTATAATAACACCATACCCTAAATAAATGCTTAGCATAGATGCCTAAATTTGGGTGTTATCAACCACCCCAAGCATAAACCTTTGCTTGTCCTCAAGTAAGATTATGCTCCAAGAAAAAAAAGAAAACATCCAAATTAAGCTTGGTGATAAATGCTAAGGTTAAGAAAAATAATTCAAAACATCAATTCTCTTGACCCATGTCATTTTATAGAAAACCCCCACCAATCAAGCACAATCATGCTAAAGTAAGATCAAAGAGCATCCAAGCAAGATTAAGCAAATTCACTACAACTTGTCGATACTCATGAGGGTTTGAATCATAATTATACAACATAAAAGCATTGTCACATAGGTGATCACGGGGGTGATGAGCAATGAGCCATCATCATGTATTCATCTAGACCAAATGGGAATAACATGCCTCCCACTTATTCAGGTCCTAAGAATCAACAAAAGTAAAAAAGACTCTAATGACTTCTGAGGATCCTGATCTGTGTCAGGTTGATCCATATAATGAGCAACATTTCCTATAGTCCAAACCAGTTGGCCCAAAGCAATGAGATGAACTTCTCGTATTGTACTCAAACCAACCTTGCTACTGGGATGATCTCATAGGTCTCCTACGGGTTCCTAGTAACTCTCTAATGAGCCTTAGGGTGGCACTACTAGGCACGACATACCCACGTTCATGAGCGCAGTCATACACCGGTTGGGCACCATCCTCAACTCTCCTAAAAGAGAAAACAATGCTCATTTATTCACATTCATGATTTTATTCTTTGTATTCTAATTTATAGGCTTGGGTGAGAACTATTTTGAAATTTTTGGGATTTTGTTGGCGGCCAAGCCTCTTTTGCATATTTTTAATTTTCATCTTTTTGACTCAAATCTAAGGTGAGAGGGTGTGCAAACCATCAAGGAAAACACTTCAACTTGATTATAGCTCAAAACTCATCATTATCTACCTAATACCTGTATGAAAAGATAGTAATTATGATTCAAGGATCCTTAGAGTCGAGGCAAGTTCGTGAAAAAATGCAGCTTGGAGTTTTGATCAAACTCTAGCTTCTTTCCAACGGTCCTATATCCTGGACTTGTCATTCGGAACATAGGTCAAGGGAGTAATGTTTTAAGCTATGAAAGAGGCGCATAACCTTAGATTTATTACCAAACTTAAGAAAAGAGTCAATGAACAAGTCAAGCAAAAGATCAAGCAGTTTAAGATGAAAATTGTGCATTTAGGCATAAAGATAAGCATTTAGTTCTAAGATTCACATCACATAGCCTCAATTTCTAAGACTACAAATTATTCAACAAAGTTCTACAAAATTTTTAAAATTATACTAAATGCAGGGAGTAAACATGCATGCATGAAAAATGAAGAGATAGAAGGGCGAATATCCATACCACCACCCCAAGCTTAAACCTTTTCTCATCCTTGAGAAAGACTTAAACTTGGGAGCAGTAGGGAAGGAATGCATGGATGTAAGGGGAAGAATCTTATTAAAGTCCTAAATGATGCATGAATGTAAGGATATGTAAAATTAGTTAGAGGAAAGAAACTATCTAAGCAAGAACAGGAAGAACAAAAATTATTTCAATAGAAAGAGAAAAAAAAGGGGTAAGAGAAAGGGGTGGCTGCCCCACGATACTGACAACGAGATCTCAAATCCTAAGTTTTGGGACCAGTGTCACCTGTGTCTCACTGACAGGCGTCGCCACATAATAAGAGTAGAATAGGTGGAGATGTGGGCCCTTCTGAGTCTGAAGAAGAGGAATAAAATTTGGTGACTCAGTGAAGTCATCTCTGTGTTGTGATTGACTTGAACTGCACTGAAATGAATTCCTCAACAGAGCATCCTCAAGGTGTCCATCAATGTATGAATCTGAATAGAAAGGCCATGGGATGTCGACACATGATGAGATGGAGGGGAGAGGCTGAAAGTTTTCTAGAGGACTCCTCTCTTCTCTCTCTACCTCTGAACTTGCGGTTGGATGCTCGAATAAATTTTCATGTTAGTCTGAGTTATCCAATCATCTTCTGAATAAGAAGTACCCCTAGTTGAATCTATTTGTGGTTCTGCCACCCCAAGCTTATCATATTTAATGGGGTCTGGGGTATCTTCATGCTCAACAGACATTTTGTAGTGGATTGTCCATCTTGCTCCGTCGATGTCCACCAAGCCTTGAAAAGGGGTGGTGGACAATGTTTTCTCATGCTGATCCACTTTGTCTTCATTAGTATACTCACTCCCCCAAACTGAATAGTCATCCTCCTGAAACAAGTTATTCCAAACCATAGTAGGTGTTCTAATGGAAGATAAATGACAAGTCTCAATGTGGGAGGTATCACCTTTTTTTTTGGTCACCCAAGCATGTAGGGAGGTATCACCTTGGTCTGGGATAAAGGTTGGTTCAGGCTGCTCAAACTCTTCCTCACATTGTGAGGTCGTTTGGTCACCCTGAGGAGAAAAGATGTAATCATCATCATAAAACCATTCACGTTGGTGGCTTGTGACTTCCATTGGTTGATCAACCAAGTCATCTAGATGAAATGAAGAGTTCCCCCAGGTTGGTTGTCCTTCATAGAAAAATCCCGATGAATCTAGTTGATGGCCAGAATAGGATGGTAGGGAAAACTCCACTTTAGGCCCAATGGAATAGTTTTAATGATTGAAATCTTCATGATCATGTGATTGCATTTGCAATGAAATGGTAACCAAATCGATGAGCTCTTGAAGCCTCCTGCCTTGTTCAACATCTTTATCATGAAGCTGTTGGACTTGAGCAACAATGCTTTCAAGATCTATCAATTCTGCCATACACTTATGTTTAGAACCTACTGTATCAAACTGATGCACTTGGATGAATCCTTGCTTAATAGTTTGAAGCATACTTATACTGTGGTTTGCGATCTCGGTAGCTACTTGGAGCTGATGGTCCTATTTTTCTAGTAGTTGCTGAAGAGAATCAACTTGTTCTTGGAGATGAGGAGCTAAGGAGGAGGCGAGTGCATCAACACTTTCTCTGGCTATCACCATTGCTCTAATAAGTTCTTGATCCCATGTCATTGCAGAGGTCGAGGGTTGATTGGCAATATCCTTTGTTGAGACATCTGGTAATGATGATGGTGGGGGAAAGAATAGGTCGACTAGTTGCAGTGCAGAGTTTTCAATTATTTGCCAACAGTCAAAACTGTGGAAAAATTCGAGAGGACAGGTGGACAAGATAACTTGTCTTGTATAAGAAAGGTCCATGGTTGTAAATGGTATAAGAAAAAAATAAAAGCTATTCACTATATATGAACAAGTATGTGTAAGATAAAATAAGAACTATGCATATATATACAGGCTTAAGGATGACAGAGGAAAATCTTTTAGCGTGCAAACGTGTAAAACCACATCCCCGACAATGACGCCAAAAGTTTATACGACCTAAATCGTGCATCTGAAAGGAGGCAGACTCGGAAGGATCGAACTTTAAATTTATAACAGGAAACCTTCAAGGACCCCACAACTTTATTACATGATCAGAGTAGATATACGGAATTGAACACAGGGACATGGAAACATTTAGGATGCTTAAGATCTCACTCGTAAGTCAGATAAGCCAATTCAATATTCGATAAAAGTATGAAACTAGAACTAGTCTAGCAAAATGTCACAAAATAAAATAAAAAAAGTAAAGAAAATAGAACAGAGTCTGCAGGATTCTACTAATCAGAGAGAAGGAGTTCCTGGCTATGTAACCACAAGTTGGGAAGTCTATGCACCCATTCTTGGGTGTAGACAACCCTCAAACACCCTAACAAGCAACCTACATCCAAACATAGTACATACTATGGTATTTGTTCTTGTGGGGTCATCTCACTCACTTTTGCACAGTGTGACTAAAACCCATAAATGATATGAAACCTATCTCAAGGATGACAAATCAACACCCTAGAATATTCTAGATACCCTCTCAGGTTTATAATATTCTGAGGTGCTAGGAACAGGTGTGATCTGGGCAGAACATGCTAGTGGGCCCAACCGTGCCCAGATCTAAGGTTCTGCACATATCACCTTGAATCGTCTTCCTTTCATATTCCAATCCAAACTGCCTTCTCTTGACTATTTCTACAACAAATCTCTCAATATAGGTAGAAATTAAAGTTCAAGAAAGAAAGAGATCAACCAAACTAGCAATCATAACCAGAAAGAGAAGATAGAATATAAAACGTACTAGATCTAAAATAAAACTACTTGCTTAAGGTAAAAGTACATAAACATGCCCAAAACGGGCTACATAGTCAAGAAGGAGCTCAACTAGCCATGGACAAGCATAGTTGGCACCGAACAAAGATGGAAGAACATCATGTGTATAGAAACAAAAGAGAACAGTAGAAGAAAGGAGGAGAAGAAGAGATTTATCCCATAGAGGAGAGGTGGCTCTCACTCCTTAGCCTCCTTATAGGCCGAATCTCATCTTTGGGTCATCCTCCTTGGTCTTCTGGACTCCTTGACCTCCTTTTTCTTTGATTTCACCCCAAACAACACCTTGGTGGGTGTATGGAGGTAGAAGATGGCTGAGAATGGTAGTATATGGGTGAATGGTGGTGGGAAATGATTGTGGATGGAAGCAAACTGAAGGGATGGATGTAGGATGAACACTTCAACCTTTTCGAACCTCTGAACTCTCCCACAGGGCTCTGGAAACCTAAAAATCTTGGAACCACAAAGTGGAACCTTCAAATGTTCAGAACCCCCCTCCAGGTAGCGAGGGGTGGGTATTTATAGGTGAAGGAAAAATGTATATGATAAGTGGTCACGCCACCTGTCCTGATCGCTACACTTGTCTCGGCACGGCCGTTTCAAGGGTCATAGTAGAGATGTTTGTAGTAGTCGAGGTAGACGTCGCGGTCGAGGTAGGTGCAGTTGACCCCTTTTCCTCAGCACAATCGTGCTAAGAGTACCAGTTGCGATATGTGTCATGGGAAAAACAGGTGTCATGGTCGCGACAGATATCACAGTTTCTATAGGTGTCGTGGTCGAGGTAGGTGCCATGGTCGAGGCAGGTGCAACTGACCCTTGTCCTCAGCATGGCCGTACTAAGCATCTCGGTCGCGTCAGGTGTCGCGATCGTGACAGATGGAATCCTAGATGTCGTAAAAACCATGTGTTGGGGAGAAATCTTAGAGAATAGATGTCTTTTTAGGTTCGGTTCCTGTAAGTCCCAAAATTGGCTAGTTGAGCAACTTTATCTATGAAAAGATATAGATTACTAAAAGATAAGAATCTAGGGTTATTTTGGGCATATTAAGGCTGTAGTAACACCAGACCCTAAATAAATGCTTAGCATAAATGCCTAAATTTGGGTGTTATCAGTGGTTCCAGGTGAAGGAATCTAGTGATTGCCTCTGTTCATTAGAGAATGGGTAAAAGTTTGATAAGGGTAGATTTACATTGTTAGTGTGTCTGTCCAGACATAGATAGGTCTTAGGTTGAGTGTCTCGGGCTTGTGAAGCTCTTTTTAGCTACAGGTGAGATGCTTACAAAACATCGATGTTGATAATAATGTTGTTCTGATGTAGATAATAATGTTATTCCTCAAATGATGTATGATGCATGCAAGAATCCAACTAGAGTTATAAACTCAGTATGTATGTTAAATCACTCTTATAAGCTTGACCTAATATGAATACATGTCTTACATGAGAGATAAATGTTTGAAATTATGAGCTTGATATGATAATTTTGTTGAGATATTTGTTTGAATAATCATGATGCACACATGTGTATCTCCAAGTTTAATGAAAGTTATTGAACATAAGTAGAACTTTAGGGTGAAATAAACTATGTAAGTATTTTTTTCCAGCTTAATGATGATATATAAGTGTAAATGTTATGTCAATTGATAGTGAGGATAATGAATATGTTCTCTGAGTATTTAGTGCCATGAATGTTGATACCCCACCTCGCATTTGTATCTATGTATGAACAAAAACCCTAATGGTATGGGAATAAGGGATGTAAACTCTAATGTTAAAAGATGTCGTGTTATGAATCATCCAATCTTTATGAATCGAGATGGATAAACCCTAGATGCTATGAAATCCTTGGATGACAACCTAAGAACGCATCCCATAGTTTTGGATGCATTGGCACCTAGAACTAGTGGCCTAAACTAACTAGAAACTATATTATGTCTTTTAAAGTATGATATTAATTAACTTTTGAGGAAGAAATTCCATATAAGTTGATGGATAAAAAAAATCCATATAAGTTAAGGTGGATGTGACGACCCTGATTTTGGAGTTTTATAAAGTCAAATACTCAATTGAAGTTGAATTAGATCCAAGAGGCTTAATATTGAACCATGAAGTAGAATAGGGTCACAAGAAGTATTATGTACTCATTTGATCTAAGATTTAATGATTAAATGCATTCAATTCAAGGATTTTTCACCTATATATAGGATTGTTTGAAGAATTTTAATTAGTTGACCAGAGGATGGAATTATGGATCAAACTTGTTAAGGAGAGCATTTGTGTGATGTGGGAGTCATGGTTAAAATTGTATTTGAATTTGAGTTTCCTACTAGAAGTTATAAATGTTTAAAAATATACCTAATTCTTTTATTTATGTAGTGGGTGTGACGCCTCGCACCACACAAAGTGAGATTACTCAAAACTAAATGTGAAATTAACACTAAGAAAGTGGATTACCGAAAAAATAGGAAATTAAAACCGATTTCATTAAAGCACCATAGGCTGAAAACCTTTGCATATAAGTCCTCAACGCGACACCTGGATCACATAACACATATGATAAAGTGCTTACATCATTGTTTTCAACCTCCCTGTCATCAATCTATTACATGAGATACTTGTTCCATATATACATACATGTACACATGCCAGATCTATACATCAAAAGGCACACAAGCCAAAAACCTCGTATCAGTGACATATCTACAAAATAATTCGAAAACACCCCCAAAGACCTGAGTGTATAGGGATGACTCTAGGAATATAGCACCAAAAGACTAGTAGCACCTCCAACCTGATCAACTACTACTCTTGTTGCTGCTCTTCCTCAGCTGCACAATCTCCACCACATCGTGCACGACCACCTAAAAGATGTGGAAACCCATAGGGTGAGACCAAACATCCCAACGAGAGATATAAATCTCTGCCAACATCTATTAAAGCATAGATAAACTAAATTAGATAGATAACATAATTACTAACTGAGCAGATTCAACTAAATGATATGTATCCAATAGGGAAAGTAGGTTAAGCAATAGTAGACAATTGTCACCAAGCAGTAGAACAATTAACATTCTAAAAAGGAATATGAAGAACATGTATATTTTCAATCACAAAAATATATACAAAAGCAAGGCAAGGCTTCAACCAATATTAAGCAAGGCAAGGCTTCAACCATTATTTTTCACATTTTGTCCCTATGTAAATACACTACCCGAATGTATTGCGTCTTTTATTATGCCCTGAGGAGATGAGGTATATCACTCATGCTCCAACTGACCACTACTAAATCAAAATCAATACTATACAAGGTCTATGGAAGTGTCCAAATCCATGACCTCTCCACACCTCCCGGTCAGCATGAGAGAAACACCGTAGTGACATAACATATGAGTCATCGGCAAAACATCCTAGATTGTCTTGGTATATAGGCATATCGCTAGTGAAACTGAGCTACGACCCAAAGTCACACTCCTTCTAGGGTATGGCTCACAACCAATCCTGTAAAAGTATATACTAAGTCACATCATTGAGTTGCGACCCGTAGCTTCACTCCTACTAGGGTATGGCCCACAGCTAATCTTGCGAATGTGTATACTCAATAGTATATCACTCTGAGATTCCACTAAGGGAGAACTCACTTTGCCATCTAGCACTAAGAGTGACACTGGAATGGATCTATGGCACATGGAACCTACATGATTAGGTTTCACCTAATTAATCAAACCAATTGGATATATTTTAGCATCAATCAAGTTACACCGTACAAAGCTGAAACAAACTCTACAAGAATAAGAGCATAATACAACTTCAGAACATATAAAAGGTATAACGTGTGAACTCATCACATCATCACATAGCATTTTAGCGCTACCATTCATAAGGCAACCATCACTGTCACACAACCACACAAGGCTATCACATGTGTCACATCACAATGGGATCTCAATTCCTCAATCACATTTCTAGAGGGTATCACCTCAAATAATGCACAAAGCACCTACCAAGTCATCGAACCCAATTACATGATCCCTGCATATACAACATCACATTATGCCTCAACATTACTCACAATCACCATCCTATATAATATAGGATTCACCATAGCATCCACATAGCTATGTCATTCAAGTCCATATCACCTACAAGGTTAGGTATTTATAAACAAGAGAGAGAAGACATCATACACGATAACCATTCTAAGACAGACATGCAAACATATCACATGGCCCTACAATTAGGGTTAGGGTTTCATTGTATCTCAATTAGGGTTTTGTAGCTATAATCAAACACCCAACCCTAGGTACACCACCCTCCCCTATCTTGGAACACACTAGGGTTGAGGAACATGATAAGGATTGATTAAGCCATCATCTAAACAAAACTAGACATGGTTCATTACTTAGTGTTCATGCTTATGTATCAATCATATGATTATGTATATGTGCCAAACAATCACTATATAGGACTTTTGCGACCATGAACATATGTGGTGTCACGACCACCATCCAGCTAAGTGTTGTGCTCATGAAACAAGGGTCTTAACCACCATGCTCCATGATGTCTCGAACATGACAACACATGGTCATGCCTATGACCCAAGACAAAATATTTCAACCATGAACAAGCATGTCTTGACCACATATGTAACTAGAAATTCGACCACCAAGACTAGCATGCCATAATCTCAAGAAAGAAGGAAGAATCTAGACCAGAACTAAGGGTGTGTCCTGACCCACTACGGAGTAGGTGTCGCGACCATCAAAGAGTAGGAGTAGGATGTTGCGACCTCCACAAGGTCAATTATCTCAACCCAAAACCAACACATCAAAGTGTCAACACCCAAGACAAAAAAAGATATAGAAACCACTAACGATCAAGCTACCTCCAAGGCAAGGAACCATCATCAAACCAAGGTTAACCAAAATCAAAATATAAGAATATCATGGACAAACAAAAGGGAACAACAAGGAAAACCACCATCTTTAAGAGAGGCAACACTACCCAAAATCGGTTATCAAAACTCTAACACATGTGTCTTGAAATCACCATGAAAGGAACCCCATACAAAAGAGATAAACCACGTTTAACACCACTAAAATAGAACCTAAACTCCATGGAACATCAAGGTACATGAGCATATGTATGTGATCAAAACCGACGACAAAGGGGTAGGGAGAAAACCACCATTACACCACAATCACCAAGATCGGATACAAAACTAGGGTTTCAGATTTAATCCAAACCAAGCATGATTTTCAACATTAACCAAGTCCTATAGTTTAGCATCATATACTAGCATGTTAAGGGAACATTTTAGAGAGATAAAACAATAACTTTCATGTATAAAAGAGTGCAAGTAATAGAGAGGTTTGAGTGTTATATAACCCGCCTTAAGGACGATCACTCAAAGGATTGCAAGCTCCAAGCACTCAATCACCAAGGGGAAAAGAAGCTCCATAAAAGCTCCACTTTCATCCACAAGATCTGTCACGGAACCAGAATCCGAGTCCCACGAACCAAACAAATATCAAAGGCAACATGTGGAAGCGTGAAATGCTTAGCACACATGAACAGATAACAAGATACAAGCACCAACATAATCTCAACAATCAACAAGATATATTAAGCAACATTATTATATTACACGATTTGAATTACATATTCAAGAGTCACTTTGTACAAGTCTTCTCATGTATCATATAATTGGATCTTACAATAAGTACACCTAGCATAGCTCACCAAGCCCATCATCTTTCTAGCCATCTTTGAACCTAAAAACAACATACGAGAAATGGGTCAACACATGAGGTGTTGAGTACAGGGCAGAAAGATACATATATATAAGATTTGCATAATTTGAAAAGATTTCAAGATGAAACGAACAAGAAATAAACATGTTAACTATTTAATAAAATGTGAAACCATATTTTATGTCATTTCACTCCATTATATCAACAATATCAAGCATGTTTAAGGACTTTGACCATCTTCCCATCGAAAGGGTCCATAAGGGTTACAAAATTAGCTAACCCTTTTATACAAGAGGGACCTCAAGGCCATAGCCAAGAGCTAACCCTTTATCACAATATTATAATGGAGTTATATATATATATATTCAAGTTATAAAACTGAGGAGGCAAACATCGAGTAAGACATAGCAATACTACATGGCAATATTGGGAAAGTATACAAATAAGCATACAATACATATCATTTCAAACAAGAAAGCTAGTCATATAACTAGATAAGGCTCGTACTTGATTCAGAGATTTCATAACCTAACATATCCTTCACCATCTAGCCACATGCCAAACCTGATTAAGAACAAGATTGCATACATGCATTAGATTCTCATCATTAACCCTAATTAGATGCATTTTAGGGTTTTGGCCAAGATGGGTCATTAAACTCAATTTATATGCATTATATGATCTAGTACTGATCTAGATGTCATCGTGATGGTGTGGTTCAAGTTTCATGTCATTATGACGTTCCATGCACTTTCTATGATCATATCAAGGTTTAAGGTATTTACATGCATTCTAGGGTTAAAAGATTCACAATCGAGCACCCTAGATCATGATTCATCAAGTCAAGAGGTACAAACCTAAAGATGATTTAGATCAACAACATTAATTCATCATAAATACATAATAAGATTAGGTGGATGTCCATTAGAAGCAAGATTAGAAATCTAGGGCAAAGTTCATCATTAAAGTCCAAACTAGGCACATATGTACAAAAATGAGTCATTTATGAGAAATAGGGAGAGTAGGACCTTTGTTTAATTCAAATATGAACAAAAGTTACTGATTTGATGAGCAACATGGTACAAGTATACTAAAGATTCAAGATTTATCATAAGGATGCATTATATGTGGTCAACATAGCCAAAGATTCTATTTCTAGCAAAACAGGAGAACTAGGATCATACTCAAGTCCTAAAATAATGCTCGTATTGTAGAAATTTTTGAGAGGATTGATTTGATATATAATTTTGCTATGTTTGGCCTTAAGATGAGGGAGTTATTGATTTTACAACATTTCTTTTCGAACTATATTAAAATGGGGCATTACCTATAACATCGTGCAAGGGATCTGGGCCGTCCTCTTATGGGAGCAACGTGGTTCGGCCACAATCCAGTGGTTGAGGGATGTCGCCCCCAATTCCCCTCTAGTAGTTGGGGCCACATGGGCATGTGGCATGCCAGTCTTTTTCCATACGGTCCAGGCATGTAGGAAAGGGCTTATCCATGGTGATGTAGCCACCGTTGCGTTGGTATTCTGTGATTGGGAGCTGGGTGTCCATGGGCCACGTTGGGTCTGCACTAAAATGGGGTCAGATTATGAGGCCATATAATTAAGCCTTGATAAGGATGTCAAGTGTCTAAGTGGGGAAGATTGTAACATCCCAGGATTTGAGGCCTAGGATAACATGATCTTATAAGAATGATTGGACTACCCATATCACCAAGGTGCACCTCCTTTTCTGGGATACCATCACTAAAGAACTCCATAGTTAAGCGTGCTCAACTTGGAGTAGTACTAGGATGGGTGACGAGTCGGGAAGTTGATCCTGGCTTGTGTGTGAGTGAGGAAAAAACACACAGTTAAGGCTAGTGGTGGTCTGTGGGGCCAGTTGTAATTCTTGAAACTCTACTAGAGCCTTGGGAAGTGGACCAGGGCATTACAAGATCACCTAAAGAAGAAGAAGACACAAAGGTCAAAGATTTCTCAAGAAAAGAGAGAAAAGATCCCTAGGCTGAACCAAAAGAAGGAGGGTGAAAGAGAGAGAGAAACTTCCTCACACTTGGGTCCACCTTGTCAAAACATGACCTATGATCCTTGTGATCAGGAGTTCCTCTCCCAAAACTACCACCATGGAGAGTCCACAGTCTAGGGATGAGAAAAGAGAAGAAGAAGAAGAAGGTAGGAGATCAAAAGAAATGCCATCAAGGAAAGGTAAACACTTGCCTAAGTTGAAGATGGGAAAGAATCACCACATGTAAGGGATCTTGATCACCAAGGCTCCAAGGATCAACCCTCCTTGCTCCTCCAAGCTCCAAGGATGAGAAAAAGAGAGGTAGGAAGAAGGAAGGCTGAAAAGGGTCACTTTCATGGAGAGAAGAGGGTTCATATAGAAAAGGAGGATGGAGGTAGGGTGAGATATTAGGTGTAAACAAGATAGGGCTCCACTAGGACACTTGTCCACCCAAGAAACATGCATGCAACCACCTTATCCATACATGCACAAGATGGTGATACACTCTATGTTGGATTTTGACCACCTAGGTCACCCAACATGGTCGCGATCGCAACCCATCAGGGAACACCACCCATGGTCGCAACAAGGCACAAAACATCAATTGATCTAGACAAAAGATCACCACACACACCCTAGGTCGAGACAATTTCGACCCAAGACTGGCCAAAACCAACTTGGTCCTGACAAACACACCCAGGGGAGGTGTCTTGACCGCAATACCCACAAAACATGCCCATGGTCGTGACCTAGGTTGAGACAACTCTCAAGGTTCACATAGGTCGACACTATAGCATCCACATAGCTATGTCATTCAAGTCCATATCACCTGCAAGGTTAGGGATTTATAAACAATAGAGATAAAACATCATACATGATAACCATTCTGAGAGAGAGATGCAAACATATCACATGGCCCTATAATTAGGGATAAGGTTTCACTATTTCTCGATTAGGGATTTGTAGCTATAATCAAACACCCAACCCTAGGTACACCACATCCCCTATCTTGGAACACATTAGGGTTGAGGAACATGATTAGGGTTGATTAAGCCATCATCTAAACAACACTAGACATGGTTCATTACTTAGTGTTCATGCTTATGTATCAATCATATGATTATGTATATGTGTCAACCATTCACTGTGACGACCGTCTCATGAAAACAAGATTAACTAATGCGGAAGCGTTCATCAAACAACGGATCAGCGAAAGTCACTAAAAATTATAACTTTTTAGAAAGAGATCCACACACTGAAAATATTTTTCTTAAAGAGCCAAAGTATAATATTTAGATTCTGTTTCAAAGTACATGTCTTGTACTATCTCTTCTCGAGATTCACAACTTCAGCTGTCTTCAACATAAAATATAGACAGCATATATCTTTGAGTGCATCAAGCCAAAATCTCGGATCGATTCATTAAAATACTAACTAAAACTCCAAGGACCTGAGAGTACAGAGACGACACATAGGACTCTATTTACATATATACAAGTCATAACAGCCAGTGTCTCCACCTGAGACTTCACTGCTGTCTCTGCTGCTGCTATTGTTGTCCTTCACCTATTGAAGGATTCCTGCCTCCTTGCCCGCGTCCACCTAAAAATGTGATTCCCACGGGGGTGAGACAATTGTAAATTGCCCCAACGAGAGATATAACTATCTGCCAGAAACATTATTATTGCATCTTAAGAAGATAAATATACACAAAGGAATTATATATTTTTGGTAGCAGATATTTTCATGTCTAACAGATTAGAACATTATTCTTATCAAAAGCATTATAGTTATAATTTGGTATAACAACATGTTACTTAACCTTTAAAGAATATGAAGAACATGTATACCATTTATTCACTAAAGAATCATTACCACAACATTTACTCTCTTCAGGCTTAGATCATATATCTAATGCCTGGCATTGTTATTGGGGAGTCATGGCCTGTAGCCATACTCTTTTCACACATTTTTGGGATCTTAGTCCCTCATCTCATCAAGTTCATTTCCACTTCTTAAGAAGTTCATTATCATGATTATAGAATCTGGGTATTTAAACCCTTATTTCATCATAGAACACTTGTTATCACTTATGAGATAACTTCATACCTTCAGGTCATCTGACCAGGGACATTATAAATCTTTCTACACAAAGTATTGCACATAGTACACAAAGTTCAATGATTCTTACCACACAAAGCATATGAAGCTTATAAGGCCTATAAAACATTTTCAGTATACAGAACATCATAGCTCATACCTGGATATGCTCATCATCTCAACATACCTGCATGATCAGTGATCATGATGCCATTACATATCAGTACTATGCAATACAAGGGTTATCTTATTACATTCATAACCCATTAGTCTGTATTTGAGCTTCACATAGGATTACTCTGTGTTGGAATTTCACATAGCATCACTTTGTATTAGGGTTTCACATAGAAGTACCTTGTATTAGGTTTTCACATAGCATTACCCCGTATTAGGGTTTCATATAGCATTACCCTATATTAGGGTTCACATAGCAAGGAATCAATATGGATATCATAAGTATTCAATCATACTTATTTATTCTCATCATTCATCATTGAATGAATTATCAACACACATCATGAGTTTCTCTCTCATCTTTATTAGAATATGATCACATCATAGTTTATAGGTTTGAACTAACCCTTTCATAAGGCATGTTAGCCTACATTCAATAGAGCACATTACATTACAATGTAACCATTGACATGACACATCTCATGTGTCATTCATCCAATTATCCTGGACTTATAACTCATGAAGGTATACTAGCATTGGGGTGTTGGATGTGATATCAATCATATCATGATATATCACTTCCCTCAACACCTTATCTTTCTTGAGTTCATATACTTAGCTTGTATTAGGGTATTACCCATCCTAATACTTTATGCACTAGTTCATCACATTCATCATGTAAAGTAGTGATCATTAGTCACTCACTTGGAATATACAACTATTGCCAATACTATGGATTCATCCATAAGTCAGGAATTAACAAAAAGACCATGTTATGTCCTTTTCAAAACAACTCTAAATCAAGCATAGAGTACCATGGTCGTGCAACCAAAAACGGCCGTGCAAAGGGAAGCCACCACGGCCGTGCTACCTTGCACGGTCGTGCAAAGGGAAGATACCACAACCGTGCTACCTTACACGGTCGTGCTATAGGAGTTCACCTCTTGAATCATATTCAAGTATGACTTCTATTCTTTTATTAGGGATTACATATCACGTTGCCCATATTCAAGGTTTGCTAATCATTCCCAATTAGAGTTTCTCATGAAATCACCCTCAATTAGGGTTTCACCTGGATACACCCTCAACTAGGGTTTTACATGGATACACTCTCAACTAGGGATTCACTTGGATACACCCTTAACTAGGGATTCACTTGGATACACCCTCAACTAGGGTTTACTATACATCCTGAATAGTAATATCATATGTAGACAACCTCTTATGAGGGTTATACATGGACTCAGCCTCAATTAGGGTTTACATCATGTATTGGATCCATGCATTTGTTATGCATTATTGATTAGTACCATTAAGGGTATCTCTCACCTAATTACATTAGGTTTCCAAAAAAGGTTTGATCAATTAGACCTTCAATAACATGAGGTATCCAATTAGATTGATCAATGGAACCTTCAATTGCACTAGGTATCCATTTGGATTTGTCAATTGAGTCTTTAATTTCATTGGGTGCTCAATTGGATCAATCCATTGTTACTTCAATTAGGTACTCATTTGGATTAACCAATTGATCCTTCAATTGCATTAGGCATCCAATTGAATTAACCAAATTGATCCACAAACAGTTTAAAACCGTTTAAGCAAAAAGCTTTGAAACCGCATGGACTTGAAGCTGCATGGGTCTCAAACGGTTTGAGACCGTCTGGTCTCAAATGGTCACCGTTTGGTCCCAAACGGTCTTGAGACCGTTTGGACTCAAATGGTCTTGAGACCGTTTGGTCCAAACCTCTCAAAACCGCATGAACCAAAAAGTCAATCAAGACTTCAACAACACTCAATTCCAATCAATGGAACTTCAATCAATTGGATCATCAATTCAATCATCAATTTAATCATGAACTCACCCCTCAATTGGGACTTGAATTAGGGTCTGATTTCAATGGGATTAGGGTTTATAATCACCAATTAGAGCTTTGAAGTTGATCATCAATCACACTACTAATTGTGTTTCAATTGATTGTATTGGACCTTCAACCATTGAATTCATGGAACCAACCATCAATGGGACCTATGCTCATACTTCAATTGAGTTTAATAGGTCAACCTTAAACTGATTTGACACTTAATTAACCCTCAATTGTTCATCAATTAGGGTTTAATTCAATTGAATTAGGGTTTGGAATCGATGATCCTTCAATACTAATCAATGTAAGACTAGTTACTTTGAAACCATAGAACCATCATCCAAATTGGGTATGACCTGACCCCAAATGGTCTTGAGGTCGTTTGGATGACCTCCAAATGGTCTTGAGACCGTTTTCCCATAATATCATCAAAATCCAAGTCAACCAATTAAGGTTTGGATCATTAGATTGATCACCAAATCAGCAATTGATTACACTTTAACTTAGTAACATTGGATCTTCAATTGCTTAACCATACTCACACCTAGACCTCCAAACGGTCTTGGGTGACCTCCAAACGGTCTTGAGACCGTTTGGATGAGCTCCAAATGGTCTTGAGACCGTTTGGCTCATCCAACCCTTGGATTCTAGTGAAATTCCATCAAGGATTGGTCTATCAAGTTGATCAACAAATCAGCACTTAATTGCAATGTGATTTGGTACCTTTGAACCTTCAATTGGTCAACCATACTTGACCCCAGACCTCCAAAAGGTCTTGGGTGATCCCCAAACGGTCTTGAGACCGTTTGGGTGATCCAAAACGGTTCTGAAACCGTTTGGGCTAATCAACCCAAAATCTCAAAATCAACTCATTGGAATTTCAGCACTAATCTCAATTAGGGTTTACCCAATCGATTAGGCTTCAACTCATGACTCGTTTGGAATTAATCCATAAACTTTGGTGAGACATTAAACAACATCATTAGGAAAAGTAATCCCAAACGGTAAACACTTGGTCAACCATCTCAAACGGTTTTGAATCCGTTTTCCCAAAAAGTCGAATTACTCAAATTGAAAATCAGCACTTAATCCAATTAGGTTTCCCTAATTGATTAGCCTTCAACTCACGATTCCTCTGGAGTTAATCCCTAATATTTGGTGATTAATTAACCAACATCATTAGGAACAGTAATCCCAAACTGTCAACGCTTGGTCAACCATATCAAACGGTTTTGAAACCGTTTTCCCAAAAAGGGCAAGTTAATCAGATTGAAAATCAGCACTTAATTCAATTCGATTTCCTAATTGAGTAGCCTTCAACTCTCGATTACTTGGGAGTTAATCCCTCAAATTTGGTGGGTTATCAGCCTACATAATTAGGAACAAAATTCCCAAACCTTCAATTCTTGGTCAACCATCTCAAATGGTTTTGAAACCGTTTGCTCCCAAACGGTTTCAAACCGTTTTCCCTTAAACGTTTTGCTGAAACCGCATAACCAATCAAATTAAAACAATTTGGAGTAGCTATCAAAACCGTTTGGCTTGGTGCTTTTATTTGGATAAGCATCTAGGATGATGTCATCATACCCTTCCTTCGAACAACCAATAACAGCAACCGTTCTTGATGGAAATTGCAGCAAAGAAACAAGAGTGTAGCAATTTAAAGAAAACAATCAACAAAGTATAGAGAATTGATGCAATATCAATGATTAAGGGTTTGAGTTATAAAACCCACCTGAAATCTGATCTCCAAGCTCCAAGATACACGCATCTAATGGTGGATGAAGCTTCTCCAACTATTCCAAGGCTCAACTTCAAGATTTGGAGTGAAATGATCGGCTAGAATTGAAGATTGAGTGAAGAAATGAAGGAATTACACATTGTTTTATGATTTTCACCATGAAATCATGAAGAACGAAGATCAAAGGCTTACCAACAGGTTGGGGACGTGCTCCCTGCTGTCCTTAGCCTTCTTGGTCGGGTTTTCAAGTAAGGAGAAGAAGTGGGGTCGTAAAAGCCTTTCATTTGGCTTGGAAAAGGTACTTTTATAAGAAAATTGAGGAGAGAGAAGATACTTTATAAAAGTCTTTTAATTCCAAAATTGTTGCCACCACTTACCCCTTGGTTTCTTGCATGCAAGGGCATCTATATCCCCACCGAACTCCCTTCCATTATCCATGAATTAAGGGAAAATAAAATAAGCACCTTAATGCTTATTATATTAATATCCCATATGTGAGTGGAAATTACTTTCCTTTATAATAAGGTGAGTGGAGTTTCACCTCCTTTAGATATTTTATTTCCTTATTTTGGAAAAAGAACGTCCATCCTTATTCAAAATCAACCAATAACATTTTTGTTGAAGGCCCTTTAATTAATACATTCATTTTTGCCCTAAATTGGATTGGGGTTTCACTTAGGATTAAATTTTGATTATTTTAATACCAAGATTCTCTCTCCTCCATATTAATTCAAATGAGAAGTACCTCTCATTTTATTTTCTCTACATTATGCCAAGAAACATTAGGGACTTTATTGAAGTGTTAATTTGCATATCAATCCCTAGGTTTTGGGTAAATTGCACTTTACACCAAAACTAGGTTTTAATGCACAAACCTTGCTTTATCAACTCTTCCTTGGTATTCAGGATTCCATAAGCCATACCTCAGCATAATTTTTACTCTCATTATGCTTCAAAACATGAGGAACATATTATCATGCACAAATTGCACTTAAACCCCTCAACTTGGGTAATTTGCACTTTAGTCCAAAATAAGCAAACATTACTTCAACATTGTTCAAACATGCCCAAAATTGAAACATAAGTTTCTTATGAGCCCTAATTACTTTTCCCAAGATAAGATTAAGAATATACTCAACCTTATTAGGCAAAACATCTAGGGTTAATACATAACCTTGGCCAGGGATGTTACAAATTATAAACCCCTAACAAGGATTTCGTCCCCAAAATCCCAGGAAAAGGAGGGACATATTATTCATTAATCATGCCCTCAAGTCTCCACATATCATCTTAATATCATGGAGAACATTGGATCTATAATTCACACAAAGTTTCTTTTACTAATTTAACCTTATCATTGTTTATGTTTATGCAAAGCATAAACCCCTAACATATGATGTCCATATTATTGAAAAGGAGAAGCATAAAAGAACATACTTCAGTCATCACTCAAAAATATATACCAAAAGAGAAACACATATATCTAACAGAGATAATTTATTCAGAAATCCTTTATTCATTTAGGAAAGTTCACTTAGCAAACTCTATGTTGGGAATGTTCACATAGCTTTTCCTTTTTAGTTGGGAATGTTCACATAACTTTTCCTTTTGGTTGGGAATGTTCACATAGCTTTTCCTTTTAGTTGAGAATGTTCACATAGCTCTTCGTTTTGGTTGGGAATGTTCACATAGCTTTTCCTTTTGGTTGGGAATGTTCACATAGCTTTTCCTTTTAGTTGAGAATGTTCACATAGCTCTTCTTTTTGGTTGGGAATGTTCACATAACTTTTCCTTTTGTTGGGAATGTTCACATAGCTTTTCCTTTTAGTTGGGAATGTTCACATAGCTTTTCCTTTTAGTTGAGAATGTTCACATAGCTTTTCCTTTTAGTTGGGAATGTTCACATAGCTTTTCCTTTTAGTTGAGAATGTTCACATATGTCTTCTTTTTGGTCGGAAATGTTCACATAGCTTTTCCTTTTTTTTTGTTGGGAATGTTCACATAGCTTTTCCTTTTAGTTGAGAATGTTCACATAGCTGTTCTTTTTGGTTGGGAATGTTCACATAGATTTTCCTTTTTAGTTTCATTATACTCTCTAGATTGTTTCAGTATGACTACTTGATCAGAGTAATAAAAAAGATAACAATCTAAGAGTTTCATACTTGCCTTATCTTCAATAATCATATACCTGGCCAGGGTATATAAGTATTGAGATTAGGTAGTATGCACTTTACTTACTATCATATTTCTCACTTTTCCTATCATTATACACACAAGATTTTCCATTCTTGAATTTTTCTTCAGACTTCACTTCTAAATCTCATCTTTCAACACACAGATAAGGAAAATTATAAAGCATTTTAAGGAATATTGAGTAAGATATAAATTCTCATCTCCCTTGTGTCCTTATAGGACTAGTCAAAGGAATTAAAAAAACAATTACTTTCATATCTTTAACACATAGAATCATGATATGAAATATCGGATTGAATATATTTCATTTAAGTATCACCCCTCAAGGTCATCTACCACATTAGGTTGATTTCAACACATAGTGTCCAATTACCTCATGTTGCTGCTTTTGCCTTTACTTAGTGGCTACTGCCCTGGTGCACTAGGCATTTATTGTACTGGTGACACCAAAAACTTTGGCTTTTCAGAATATCTAGAAAAATGTCTCTAAAATTATAGAGACCTTACCTAAACTCATATCTTATGGCCCCTTCTTGGGCATTATCATCACAGATGTACTGTTTGTCCAGGCTTATGGAAGAGTCTACTTTCTTGCCATTTATTAATCTTTCCCACATTTCCACTGTTCTAACATAACCATGCCACTCAGGAATCCTTTCAAATCCCAAAGTTTATGCATTAAAGACAGGTAACTTAGATTGTAATACTAGTATCCAGTCTTCTATATGCATCACCATTATCCTAATCTACCCTTCAAGAGCATAACATAGGATTCTTTATCCTGATTAGGTCAAGGTGGGAATCCTCAGGCACTTGTTCTCCTGTTGCCTGGTTCCATGCACCCACTCCTGGTGCAACTACATTGCCCTTAGCAATGTGTTCCTCACATTCTCCAGTCATTTTCAAGTTCTTCTCCTATGTGAGCAGAAGATATTATCAGATAAACTGGAAGACACTTAGAACAGACTCTACAACCTTAGTCCTATGTCTCTGTAGACTCAGCGAACCTAGAGCTCTGATACCACTTAATTGTGACGACCGTCTCATGAAAACAAGATTAATTAATGCGGAAGCGTTCATCAAGCAGCGGATTAGCGAAAATCACTAAAAATTAAAACTTTTTGCAACGAGATCCACACACTGAAAATCTTTTTCTTCAAGAGCCAAAGTATAATATTTACATTCTGTTTCAAAGTACATGTCTTGTACTATCTCTTCTCGAGATTCACAACTTTAGCTGTCTTCAACATAAAATATAGACAGCATATATCTTCGAGTGCATCAAGCCAAAATCTCGGATCGATTCATTAAAATACTAACTAAAACTTTGAGGACCTGAGAGTACAGAGACGACAAATAGGACTCTATTTACATATATACAAGGCATAACAGCCAGTGTCTCCACCTGAGACTTCACTGCTGTCTCTGCTGCTGCTATTGTTGTCCTTCACCTATTGAAGGATTCCTGCCTCCTCGCCCGCGTCCACCTAAAAATGTGATTCCCAAGGGGGTGAGACAATTGTAAATTGCCCCAGCGAGAAATATAACTCTCTGCCAGAAACATTATTATTTCATCTTAAGAAGATAAATATACACAAAGGAATTATATTTTTTTGGTAGCAGATATTTTCATGTCTAACAGATTAGAACATTATTCTTATCAAAAGCATTATAGTTATAATTTGATAAAACAACATGTTACTTAACCTTTAAAGAATATGAAGAACATGTATACCATTTATTCACTAAAGAATCATTACCACAACATTTACTCTCTTCAGGCTTAGATCATATATCTAATGCCTGGCATTGTTATTGGGGAGTCATGGCCTGTAGCCATACTCTTTTCACATAGTGTTGGGATCTTAGTCCCTCATCTCATCAAGTTCATTTCCACTTCTTAAGAAGTTCATTATCATGATTATAGAATCTGGGTATTTAAATCCTTATTTCATCATAGAACACTTGTTATCACTTATTAGATAACTTCATACCTTCAGGTCATCTGACCAGGGACATTATAAATCTTGCTACACAAAGTATTGCACATAGTACACAAAGTTCAATGATTCTTACCACACAAAGCATATGAAGCTTATAAGGCCTATAAAACATTTTCAGTATACAGAACATCATAGCTCATACCTGGCTATGCTCATCATCTCAACATACCTGCATGATCAGTGATCATGATGCCATTACATATCTGTACTATGCAATACAAGGGTTATCTTATTACATTCATAACCCATTAGTCTGTATTTGAGATTCACATAGGATTACTCTGTGTTGGAACTTCACATAGCATCACTTTGTATTAGGGTTTCACATAGAAGTACCTTGTATTAGGTTTTCACATAGAATTACCCCGTATTAGGGTTAATATAGCATTACCCTATATTAGGGTTCACATAGCAAGAAATCAATATGGATATCATAAGTATTCAATCATACTTATTTATTCTCATCATTCATCATTGAATGAATTATCAACACACATCATGAGTTTCTCTCTCATATTTATCATAATATGATCACATCATAGTTTATAGGTTTGAACTAACCCTTTCATAAGGCATGTTAGCCTACATTCAACAGAGCGCATTACATTACAATGTAACCATTGACATGACACATCTCATGTGTCATTCATCCAATTATCCTGGACTTATAACTCATCAAGGTATACTAGCATTGGGGTGTTGGATGTGATATCAATCATATCATGATATATCACTTCCCTCAACACCTTATCTTTCTTGAGTTCATATACTTAGCTTGTATTAGGGTATTACCCATCCTAATACTTTATGCACTAGTTCATCACATTCATCATGTAAAGTAGTGATCATTAGTCACTCACTTGGAATATACAACTATTGCCAATACTATGGATTCATCCATAAGTCAGGAATTAATAAAAAGACCATGTTATGTCCTTTTCAAAACAACTCTAAATCAAGCATAGAGTACCATGGTCATGCAACCAAGAACGGCCGTGCAAAGGGAAGCCACCACGACCGTGCTACCTTGCACGGTCGTGTAAAGGGAAGATACCACAGCCGTGCTACCTTACACGGTCGTGCTATAGGAGTTCACCTCTTGAATCATATTCAAGTATGACTTCTATTCTTTTATTAGGGATTACATATCACGTTGCCCATATTCAAGGTTTGCTAATCATTCCCAATTAGAGTTTCTCATGAAATCACCCTCAATTAGGGTTTCACCTGGATACACCCTCAACTAGGGTTTTACATGGATACACTCTCAACTAGGGATTCACTTGGATACACCCTTAACTAGGAATTCACTTGGATACACCCTCAACTAGGGTTTACTATACATCCTGAATAGTAATTTCATATGTAGACAACCTCTTATGAGGGTTATACATGGACTCAGCCTCAATTAGGGTTTACATCATGTATTGGATCCACGAATTTGTTATGCATTATTGATTAGTACCATTAAGGGTATCTCTCACCTAATTACATTAGGTTTCCAAAAAGGTTTGATCAATTAGACCTTCAATAACATGAGGTATCCAATTAGATTGATCAATGGAACCTTCAATTGCACTAGGTATCCATTTGGATTAGTCAATTGAGTCTTTAATTTCATTGGGTGCTCAATTGGATCAATCTATTGTTCCTTCAATTAGGTACTCATTTGGATTAACCAATTGATCCTTCAATTGAATTAGGCATCCAATTGAATTAACCAAATTGATCCACAAACAGTTTAAAACCGTTTAAGCAAAAAGCTTTGAAACTGCATGGACTTGAAACTGCATGGGTCTCAAACGGTCTTGAGACCGTTTGGTCCCAAACGGTCTTGTGACCGTTTGGTCCCAAACGTCCTTGAGACCGTTTGGACTCAAACGGCCTTGAGACCATTTGGTTCAAACCTCTCAAAACCGCATGAACCAAAAAGTCAATCAAGACTTCAACAACACTCAATTCCAATCAATGGAACTTCAATCAATTGGATCATCAATTCAATCATCAATTGAATCATGAACTCACCCCTCAATTGGGACTTCAATTAGGGTCTGATTTCAATGGGATTAGGGTTTATAATCACCAATTAGAGCTTTGAAGTTGATCATCAATCACACTACTAATTGTGTTTCAATTGATTGTATTGGACCTTCAACCATTGAATTCATGGAACCAACCATCAATGGGACCTATGCTCATACTTTAATTGATTTTAATAGGTCAACATTCAACTGATTTGACCCTTAATTAACCCTCAATTGTTCATCAATTAGGGTTTAATTCAATTGAATTAGGGTTTGGAATCGATGATCCTTCAATACTAATCAATGTAAGACTAGTTACTTTGAAACCATAGAACCATCATACAAATTGGGTATGACCTGACCCCAAATGGTCTTGAGGTCGTTTGGATGACCTCCAAATGGTCTTGAGACCGTTTTCCCATCATATCATCCAAATCCAAGTCAACCAATTAAGGTTTGGATCATTGGATTGATCACCAAATCAGCAATTGATTACACTTTAACTTAGTAACATTGGATCTTCAATTGCTTAACCATACTCACCCCTAGACCTCCAAACGGTCTTGGGTGACCTCCAAACGGTCTTGAGACCGTTTGTATGAGCTCCAAATGGTCTTGAGACCGTTTGGCTCATCCAACCCTTGGATTCTAGTGAAATTCCATCAAGGATTGGTCTATCGAGTTGATCAACAAATCAACACTTAATTGCAATGTGATTTGGTACCTTTGGACCTTCAATTGGTCAAACATACTTGACCCCAGACCTCCAAACGGTCTTGGGTGATCACAAAACGGTCTTGAGACCGTTTGGGTGATCCCCAAACGGTTCTGAAACCGTTTGGGCTAATCAACCCAAAATCTCAAAATCAACTCATTGGAATTTCAGCACTAATCTCAATTAGGGTTTACCCAATTGATTAGGCTTCAACTCATGACTCGTTTGGAATTAATCCATAAACTTTGGTGAGACATTAAAAAACATCATTAGGAACAGTAATCACAAATGGTAAACGCTTGGTCAACTATCTCAAACAGTTTTGAAACCGTTTTCCCAAAAAGTCGAATTACTCAAATTGAAAATCAGCACTTAATCCAATTAGGTTTCCCTAATTGATTAGCCTTCAACTCACGATTACTCTAGAGTTAATCCCTAATATTTGGTGAGTCATTAACCAACATCATTAGGAACAGTAATCACAAACTGTCAACGCTTGGTCAACCATATAAAACGGTTTTGAAACCGTTTTCCCAAAAAGGTCAAGTTAATCAGATTGAAAATCAGCACTTAATTCAATTCGATTTCCTAATTGATTAGCCTTCATCTCTCGATTCCTTGGGAGTTAATCCCTCAAATTGGGTGGGTTATCAGTCTACATAACTAGGAACAAAATTTTCAAACGGTAAATGCTTGGTCAACCATCTCAAACAGTTTTGAAACCGTTTTCTCCCAAACAGTTTCAAACCGTTTTCCCTTAAACGGTTTGCTGAAACCGCATAACCAATCAAATTAAAATGATTTGGAGTAGCAATCAAAACCGTTTGGCTTGGTACTTTTCTTTTGATAAGCATCTAGGATGATGTCATCATCCCCTTCCTTCGAACAACCAAGAACAGCAACCGTTCTTGATGGAAATTGCAGCAAAGAAACAAGAGTGTAGCAATTTAAAGAAAACAATCAACAAAGTATAGAGAATTGATGCAATATCAATGATTAAGGGTTTGAGTTATAAAACCTGCCTCAAATCTGATCTCAAAGATCCAAGATACACGTCTCTAATGGTGGATGAAGCTTCTCCAACTATTCCAAGGCTCAACTTCAAGATTTGGAGTGAAATGATCGGCTAGAATTGAAGATTGAGTGAAGAAATGAAGGAATTACACATTGTTTTATGATTTTCACCATGAAATCATGAAGAAAGAAGATCAAAGGCTTACCAACAGGTTGGGGACGTGCTCCATGCTTTCCTTAGCCTTCTTGGTCGGTTTTTCAAGCAAGGAGAAGAAGTGGGGTCGTAAAAGCCTTTCATTTGGCTTGGAAAAGGTACTTTTATAAGAAAATTGAGGAGAGAGAAGATACTTTATAAAAGTCTTTTAATTCCAAAATTGTTGCCACCACTTCCCCCTTGGTTTCTTGCATGCAAGGGAATCTCTATCCCCACCGAACTCCCTTCCATTATCCATGAATTAAGGGAAAAGAAAATAAGCACCTTAATGCTTATTATATTAATATCCCATATGTGAGTGGAAATTACTTTCCTTTATAATAAGGTGAGTGGAGTTTCACCTCCTTTAGATATTTTCGTTCCTTATCTTGGAAAAAGAACGTCCATCCTTATTCAAAATCAACCAATAACATTTTGGTTGAAGGCCCTTTAATTAATACATTCATTTTTGCCCTAAATTGGATTAGGGTTTCACTTAGGATTACATTTTGATTATTTTAATATCAAGATTCTCTCTCCTCCATCTTAATTCAAATGAGAAGTACCTCTCATTTTCTTTGCTCTACATGATTCCAAGAAACATTAGGGACTTTATTGAAGTGGTAATTTGCATATCAAACCCTAGGTTTGGGGTAAATTGCACTTTACACCAAAACTAGGTTTTAATGCACAAACTTTGCTTTATCAACTCTTCCTTGGTATTCAGGCTTCCATAAGCCATACCTCAACATAATTTTTACTATCATTATGAATCAACACATGAGGAACATATTATCATGCACAAATTGCACTTAAACCCCTCAACTTGGGTAATTTGCACTTTAGTCTAAAATAAGCAAACATTGCTTCAACATTGTTCAAACAGGACCAAAATTGAAACATAAGTTTATTATGAGCCCTAATTACTTTTCCCAAGATAAGATTAAGAATATACTCAACCTTATTAGGCAAAACATCTAGGGTTAATACATAACCTTGGTCAGGGATGTTACAAATTATAAACCCCTAACAAGGATTTCGTCCCCGAAATCCCAGGAAAAGGAGGGACAGATTATTCATTAATCATGCCCTCAAGTCTCCACATATCATCTTAATATCATGGAGAACATTGGATCTATAATTCACACAAAGTTTCTTTTACTAATTTAACCTTATCATTGTTTATGTTTATGCAGAGCATAAACCCCTAACATATGATGTCCATATTATTGAAAAGGAGAAGCATAAAAGAACATACTTCAGTCATCACTCAAAAATATATACCAAAAGAGAAACACATATATCTAACAGAGATAATTTATTCAGCAATCCTTTATTCATTTAGGAAAGTTCACTTAGCAAACTCTATGTTGGGAATGTTCACATAGCTTTTTCTTTTTAGTTGGGAATGTTCACATAACTTTTCCTTTTGGTTGGGAATGTTCACATAGCTTTTCCTTTTAGTTCAGAATGTTCACATAGCTCTTCTTTTTGGTTGGAAATGTTCACATAGCTTTTCCTTTTGGTTGGGAATGTTCACATAGCTTTTCCTTTTAGTTGAGAATGTTCACATAGCTCTTCTTTTTGGCTGGGAATGTTCACATAGCTTTTCCTTTTTTTTGGGAATGTTCACATAGCTTTTCCTTTTAGTTGGGAATGTTCACATAGCTTTTCCTTTTAGTTGAGAATGTTCACATAACTTTTCCTTTTAGTTGGGAATGTTCACATAGCTTTTCCTTTTAGTTGAGAATGTTCACATATCTCTTCTTTTTCGTTGGAAATGTTCACATAGCTTTTCCTTTTTTTGTTGGGAATGTTCACATAGCTTTTCTTTTAGTTGAGAATGTTCACATAGCTCTTCTTTTTGGTTGGGAATGTTCACATAGCTTTTCCTTTTTAGTTTCATTATACTCTCTAGATTGTTTCAGTATGACTACTTGATTAGAGTAATAAAAAAGATAACAATCTAAGAGTTTCATGCTTGCCTTATCTTCAATAATCATATACCTGGCCAGGGTATATAAGTATTGAGATTAGGTAGTATGCACTTTACTTACTATCATATTTCTCACTTTTCCTATCATTATACACACAAGATTTTCCATTCTTGAATTTTTCTTCAGACTTCACTTCTAAATCTCATCTTTCAACACACATATAAGGAAAATTATAAAGCATTTTAAGGAATATTGAGTAAGATATAAATTCTCATCTCCCTTGTGTCCTTATAGGACTAGTCAAAGGAATTAAAAAAAAACAATTACTTTTGTATCTTTAACACATAGAATCATGATATGAAATATCAGATTGAATATATTTCATTTAAGTATCACCCCTCAAGGTCACCTACCACATTAGGTTGATTTCAACACATAGTGTCCAATTACCTCATGTTGCTGCTTTTGCCTTTACTTAATGGCTACTGCCCTGGTGCACTAGGCATTTATTGTACTGGTGACACCAAAAACTTTGGCTTTTCAGAATATCTAGGCAAATGTCTCTAAAATTATAGAGACCTTACCTAAACTCATATCTTATGGCCCCTTCTTGGGCATTATCATCACAGATGTACTGTTTGTCCAGGCTAATGGCAGAGTCTACTTTCTTGCCATTTATTAATCTTTCCCACATTTCCACTGTTCTAACATAACCATGTCACTCAGGAATCCTTTCAAATCCGAAAGTTTATGCATTAAAGACAGGTAACTTAGATTGTAATACTAGTATCCAGTCTTCTATATGCATCACCATTATCCTAATCTGCCCTTCAAGAGCATAACATAGGATTCTTTATCCTGATTAGGTCAAGGTGGGAATCCTCAGGCACTTGTTCTCCTCTTGCCTGGTTCCATGCACCCACTCCTGGTGCAACTACATTGCCCTTAGCAATGTGTTCCTCGCGTTCTCCAGTCATTTTCAAGTTCTTCTTCTCCTATGTGAGCAGAAGATATTATCAGATAAACTGGAAGACACTCAGAACAGACTCTACAACCTTAGTCCTATGTCTCTGTAGACTCAGCGAACCTAGAGCTCTGATACCACTAAATTGTGACGACCGTCTCATGAAAACAAGATTAACTAATGCGGAAACGTTCATCAAGCATCGGATTAGCGAAAATCACTAAAAATTAAAACTTTTTGCAAAGAGATCCACACACTAAAAATCTTTTTCTTCAAGAGCCAAAGTATAATATTTACATTCTGTTTCAAAGTACATGTCTTGTACTATCTCTTCTCGAGATTCACAACTTCAGCTGTCTTCAACATAAAATATAGACAACATATATCTTCGAGTGCATCAAGCCAAAATCTCGGATCGATTCATTAAAATACTAACTAAAACTCCGAGGACCTAAGAGTACAGAGACGACACATAGGACTCTATTTACATATATACAAGGCATAACAACCAGTGTCTCCACCTGAGACTTCACTGCTGTCTGTGCTGCTGCTATTGTTGTCCTTCACCTACTGAAGGATTCCTGCCTCCTCACCCGCGTCCACCTAAAAATGTGATTCCCACGGGGGTGAGATAATTGTAAATTGCCCCAGCGAGAGATATAACTCTCTGCCAGAAACATTATTATTGCATCTTAATAAGATAAATATACACAAAGGAATTATATTTTTTTGGTAGCAGATATTTTCATCTCTAACAGATTAGAACATTATTCTTATCAAAAGCATTATAGTTATAATTTGATAGACCAACATGTTACTTAACCTTTAAAGAATATGAAGAACATGTATAACATTTATTAACTAAAGAATCATTACCACAACATTTACTCTCTTCAGGCTTAGATCATATATCTAATGCCTGGCATTGTTATTGGGGAGTCATGGCCTGTAGCCATACTCTTTTCACACAGTGTTGGGATCTTAGTCCCTCATCTCATCAAGTTCATTTCCACTTCTTAAGAAGTTCATTATCATGATTATAGAATCTGGGTATTTAAACCCTTATTTCATCATAGAACACTTGTTATCACTTATTAGATAACTTCATACCTTCAGGTCATCTGACCAGGGACATTATAAATCTTGCTACACAAAGTATTGCACATAGTACACAAAGTTCAATGATTCTTACCACACAAAGCATATGAAGCTTATAAGGCCTATAAAACATTTTCAGTATACAGAACATCATAGCTCATACCTGGCTATGCTCATCATCTCAACATACCTACATGATCAGTGATCATGATGCCATTACATATCAGTACTATGCAATACAAGGGTTATCTTATTACATTCATAACCCATTAGTCTGTAATTGAGCTTCACATAGGATTACTCTATGTTGGAACTTCACATAGAATCACTTTGTATTAGGGTTTCACATAGAAGTACCTTGTATTAGGTTTTCACATAGCATTACCCCGTATTAGGGTTTCATATAACATTACCCTATATTAGGTTTCACATAGCAAGAAATCAATATGGATATCATAAGTATTAAATCATACTTTTTTATTCTCATATTTCATCATTGAATGAATTATCAACACACATCATGAGTTTCTATCTCATCTTTATCAGAATATGATCACATCATAGTTTATAGGTTTGAACTAACCCTTTCATAAGGCATGTTATCCTACATTCAACAGAGCGCATTACATTACAATGTAACCATTGACATGACACATCTCATGTGTCATTCATCCAATTATCCTGTACTTATAACTCATCAAGGTATACTAGCATTGGGGTGTTGGATGTGATATCAATCATATCATGATATATCCCTTCCCTCAACACCTTATCTTTCTTGAGTTCATATACTTAGATTGTATTAGGGTATTACCCATCCTAATACTTTATGCACTAGTTCACCACATTCATCATGTAAAGTAGTGATCATTAGTCACTCACTTGGAATATACAACTATTGCCAATACTATGGATTCATCCATAAGTCAGGAATTAACAAAAAGACCATGTTATGTCCTTTTCAAAACAACTCTAAATCAAGCATAGAGTACCATGGTCGTGCAACCAAGAACGGCCGTGCAAAGGGAAGCCACCACGACCGTGCTACCTTGCACGGTCATGCAAAGGGAAGATACCACAGCCGTGCTACCTTACACGGTCATGATATAGGAGTTCACCTCTTGAATCATATTCAAGTATGACTTCTATTCTTTTATTAGGGATTACATATCACGTTGCCCATATTCAAGGTTTGCTAATCATTCCCAATTAGAGTTTCTCATGAAATCACCCTCAATTAGGGTTTCACCTGGATACACCCTCAACTAGGGTTTTACATGGATACACTCTCAACTAGGGATTCACTTGGATACACCCTTAACTAGGGATTCACTTGGATACACCCTCAACTAGGGTTTACTATACATCCTGAATAGTAATTTCATATGTAGACAACCTCTTATGAGGGTTATACATGGACTCAACCTCAATTAGGGTTTACATCATGTATTGGATCCATGCATTTGTTATGCATTATTGATTAGTACCATTAAGGGTATCTCTCACCTAATTACATTAGGTTTCCAAAAAGGTTTGATCAATTAGACCTTCAATAACATGAGGTATCCAATTAGATTGATCAATGGAACCTTCAATTGCACTAGGTATCCATTTGGATTAGTCAATTGAGTCTTTAATTTCATTGGGTGCTCAATTGGATCAATCCATTGTTCCTTCAATCAGGTACTCATTTGGATTAACCAGTTGATCCTTCAATTGCATTAGGCATCCAATTGAATTAACCAAATTGATCCACAAACAGTTTAAAACCGTTTAAGCAAAAAGCTTTGAAACTGCATGGACTTGAAACTGCATGGGTCTCAAACGGTTTGAGACCGTTTGGTCTCAAATGGTCTTGAGACCGTTTGGTCCCAAACGGCCTTGAGACCGTTTGGTCCCAAACGGCCTTGAGACCGTTTGGTCCCAAACGGCCTTGAGACCGTTTGGTCCCAAACGGCCTTGAGACCGTTTGGACCCAAACCTCTCAAAACCGCATGAACCAAAAAGTCAATCAAGACTTCAACAACACTCAATTCCAATCAATGGAACTTCAATCAATTGGATCATCAATTCAATCATCAATTGAATCATGAACTCACCCCTCAATTGGGACTTCAATTAGGGTCTGATTTCAATGGGATTAGGGTTTATAATCACCAATTAGAGCTTTGAAGTTGATCATCAATCACACTACTAATTGTGTTTCAATTGATTGTATTGGACCTTCAACCATTGAATTCATGGAACCAACCATCAATGGGACCTATGTTCATACTTCAATTGAGTTTAATAGGTCAACCTTCAACTGATTTGACCCTTAATTAACCCTCAATTGTTCATCAATTAGGGTTTAATTCAATTGAATTAGGGTTTGGAATCGATGATCCTTCAATACTAATCAATGTAAGACTAGTTACTTTGAAACCATAGAACCATCATCCAAATTGGGTATGACCTGACCCCAAATGGTCTTGAGATCGTTTGGATGACCTCCAAATGGTCTTGAGACCGTTTTCCCATCATATCATCCAAATCCAAGTCAACCAATTAAGGTTTGGATCATTGGATTGATCACCAAATCAGCAATTGATTACACTTTAACTTAGTAACATTGGATCTTCAATTGCTTAACCATACTCACCCCTAGACCTCCAAACGGTCTTGGGTGACCTCCAAACGGTCTTGAGACCGTTTGGATGAGCTCCAAATGGTCTTGAGACCGTTTGGCTCATCCAACCCTTGGATTCTAGTGAAATTCCATCAAGGATTGGTCTATCGAGTTGATCAACAAATCAACACTTAATTGCAATGTGATTTGGTACCTTTGGACCTTCAATTGGTCAAACATACTTGACCCCAGACCTCCAAACGGTCTTGGGTGATCACCAAACGGTCTTGAGACCGTTTGGGTGATCCCCAAACGGTTCTGAAACCGTTTGGGCTAATCAACCCAAAATCTCAAAATCAACTCATTGGAATTTCAGCACTAATCTCAATTAGGGTTTACCCAATTGATTAGGCTTCAACTCATGACTCGTTTGGAATTAATCCATAAACTTTGGTGAGACATTAAAAAACATCATTAGGAACAGTAATACCAAACGGTAAATGCTTGGTCAACCATCTCAAACGGTTTTGAAACCGTTTTCCCAAAAAGTCGAATTACTCAAATTGAAAATCAGCACTTAATCCATTAGGTTTCCCTAATTGATTAGCTTGCAACTCAGGATTCCTCTGGAGTTAATCCCTAATATTTGGTGAGTCATTAACTAACATCATTAGGAACAGTAATCACAAACTTTTAATGCTTGGTCAACCATATCAAACGGTTTTGAAACCGTTTTCCCCAAAAGGTCAAGTTAATCAGATTGAAAATCAGCACTTAATTCAATTCGATTTCCTAATTGATTAGCCTTCAACTCTCGATTCCTTGGGAGTTAATCCCTCAAATTTTGTGGGTTATCAGCCTACATAATTAGGAACAAAATTCCCAAACGTTCAAACTTGGTCAACCATCTCAAACGGTTTTGAAACCGTTTTCTCCCAAACGGTTTAAAACCGTTTTCCCTTAAACGGGTTGCTGAAACCGCATAACCAATCAAATTAAAACGATTTGGAGTAGCTATCAAAACCGTTTGGCTTGGTAATTTTCTTTGGATAAGCATTTAGGATCATGTAATCATCCCCTTCCTTCTAACAACCAAGAACAACAACCGTTCTTGATGGAAATTGCAGCAAAGAAACAAGAGTGTAGCAATTTAAAGAAAACAATCAACAAAGTATAGAGAATTGATGCAATATCAATGATTAAGGGTTTGAGTTATAAAACCCACCTCAAATATGATCTCCAAGCTCCAAGATACACGTCTCTAATGGTGGATGAAGCTTCTCCAACTATTCCAAGGCTCAACTTCAATATTTGGAGTGAAATGATCGGCTAGAATTGAAGATTGAGTGAAGAAATGAAGGAATTACACATTGTTTTATGATTTTCACCATGAAATCATGAAGAACGAAGATCAAAGGCTTACCAAAAGGTTGGGGACGTGCTCCCTGCTGTCCTTAGCCTTCTTGGTCTATTTTTCAAGCAAGGAGAAGAAGTGGGGTCATAAAAGCCTTTCATTTGGCTTGGAAAAGGTACTTTTATAAGAAAATTGAGGAGAGAGAAGATACTTTATAAAAGTCTTTTAATTCCAAAATTGTTGCCACCACTTCCCCCTTATTTTCTTGCATGCAAGGGAATCTCTATCCCCACCGAAATCCCTTCCATTATCCATGAATTAAGGGAAAAGAAAATAAGCACCTTAATGCTTATTATATTAATATCCCATATGTGAGTGGAAATTACTTTCCTTTATAATAAGGTGAGTGGAGTTTCACCTCCTTTAGATATTTTCGTTCCTTATCTTGGAAAAAGAACGTCCATCCTTATTCAAAATCAACCAATAACATTTTGTTTGAAGGCCCTTTAATTAATACATTCATTTTTTCCCTAAATTGGATTAGGGTTTCACTTAGGATTAAATTTTGATTATTTTAATATCAAGATTCTCTCTCCTCCATCTTAATTCAAATGAGAAGTACCTCTCATTTTCTTTGCTCTACATGATGCCAAGAAACATTAGGGACTTTATTGAAGTGGTAATTCGCATATCAAACCCTAGGTTTTGGGTAAAATGCAGTTTACACCAAAACTAGGTTTTAATGCACAAACCTTGCTTTATCAGCTCTTCCTTGGTAAGCAGGCTTCCATAAGCCATACCTCAGCATAATTTTTACTCTCATTATGCTTCAACACATTAGGAACATATTATCATACACAAATTGCACTTAAACCCCTCAACTTGGGTAATTTACACTTTAGTCCAAAATAAGCAAACATTGCTTCAACATTGTTCAAACAGGACCAAAATTGAAACATAAGTTTCTTATGAGCCCTAGTTACTTTTACCAAGATAAGATTAAGAATATACTCAACCTTATTAGGCAAAACATCTAGGGTTAATACATAACCTGGTTCAGGGATGTTACATTCACTATATAAGATTGTCGTGACCATGAACATATGTGGTGTCGTGACCACCATCCAGGTAGGTGTCATGCCTGTGACACAAGGGTATTGACCACCATGATACATGGTGTCTTGATCATGATAACACATGGTCGCTCCCGTGACCCAAGGCAAAATGTTTCAACCATGAACAAGCATGTCTCGACCACATGAAACTAGGGATTCGACCACCAAGACTAGCATGTCACGGTCTCAAGAAAGAAGGAAGCATCTAGACTAGAACTAAGGGTGTGTATCGACCCACTAGGAAGTTGGTGTCACAACCATCAAAGAGTAGGAGTAGGATGTTGCAACCTCTACAAGGTCAGCTGTCTTGATCTAAAACCAACATATCAAAGTGTCGCGACCCGATACAAAACAAGATATAGAAACAACTAACGATCAAGCTATCTCTAAGGCAAGGAACCATCATCAAACCAAGGTTAAATAAATC
Organism: Alisma plantago-aquatica; assembly: GCA_963693085.1. NCBI lineage: Eukaryota > Viridiplantae > Streptophyta > Magnoliopsida > Alismatales > Alismataceae > Alisma > Alisma plantago-aquatica. The sequence continues at coordinate 263,696,693 of OY856411.1, forward strand.
AAAACAAATGCATAGGATGGCCAAATAGAAGACAACAACAAGGAAAACCACCACCTTCAAGAGTGGAAACACTACCCAAAATCGGTTATCAAAACCCTAACACGTGTGTCATGAAATCACCATGAAAGGACCTCATACAAAAGAGAATAACCACGTTTAACACCACACAAATTGAACCTAAACTACATGGAACTTCAAGGTACATGAGCATCATGTATGTGATCAAAACCAAGGATAAAGGGGTAGGGCAAAAACCACCATTACACCACAATCACCAAAATAGAATACAAAACTAGGGTTTCAGATTTCATCCAAACCAAGCATAATTTTCAACATCAACCAAGTTCTATAGTTTTGAATAATCTACTATCATGTTAAGGGAACATTTTAGAGACAGAAAATGGTAACTTGCATGTATAAAAGAGTGCAAGTAATAGAGAGGGTTGAGTGTTATATAACCTGCCTTAAGGAAGATCACTCCAAGGATTGCAAGCTCCAAGCACTCGACCACCAAGGGGAAAAGAAGCTCCACCAAAGCTCTGCTTTCGACCACAAGATCACCTCAAGGAGAAGAAGACACGAAGGTCAAAGATTTCTCAAGAAAAGAAAGTAAAGATACCTAGGCTAAACCAAAAGGAGGGTGAAAGAGAGAAGGAAACTTCCTTACACTTGGGTCCACCTTGTCAAAACATGGCCTATGACCCTTATGATCAGGAGTCCCTCTCCCAAAATGAACACCATGGAGAGTCCATGGTCTAGGTTCAAGATAAGAGAAGAAGAAGAAGAATAATAATAATAATAATAAGAAGAAGGTAGGATATCAAAACAAACACCATCAAGGAAAGGTAGACACTTACCTAAGTTGAAGATGGGCAAAAATCACCACATGCAAGGGATCTTTATCCCTAAGGCTCCAAGGATCAACCCTCCTTGCTCCCCCAAGCTCCAAGGACGAGCAAAAGAGAGGGAGGAAGAATGAAGGCCGAAAGGGTCACTTGCATGGAGATAAGAGGGTTCATATAGCAAAGGAGGAAGGAGGTAGGGTGAGAGATGAGGTGTCAACAAGATAGTGCTCAACTAGGACAAGTATCCACCCAAGAAACACACATGCAACCACCTTATCCATACATGCACGAGATGGTGATACACTCTATGTGGGTCTCAACCACCTAGGTTACCCAACATGGTTGCAGTCGTGACACACCAGGGAACACCATCCATGGTCGCAACAAGGCACCAAACATCAACTGATTGAGACAAAAGATCACCACACACACCCTAGGTCGAGACACTCTATACAAAGGCAATTGTCTCGACCCAAGACCAACCAAAACCATCTTAGTCATGAAAACCACACCCAGGGGAGGTTTCTCGACTGCAAAACCCACAAAACATGCCCATGGTCACGACGGTTGAGACAACTCTCAAGGTACACATAGGTCAAGATATACCAAACCTTAGAAAACCCTAATCACCACTAAGGGTGCCACCACTCAACCAAGGCTCAAACAAGGCGTCCCCTTCTTTCTATATCCTATAGATGATGTATAGAAAGAGAAGGAACATTGTAGAAGTTACAAATTGCACATTCACCCCTACTTTGGGTAAATTGCAATTTGCACCAAAATTAGCACATAAGGCACAAACAGTATCCAAACAAGCTCAAACTGGGAACTTAAGCTCTCCACAAGCTCCAAAACCATATGAAGGAATTGGATCAAGGTTATAAGTACATTATCAGGCCAAAGAAAATAGGGTTAACCCAAAACCTAGGTCAAGGGTCTTACAGTGGGACTTTGGTTGTAATTGGTTTTATTGACCTTGTGTTTGTGACACTAATGTCATATAGAAAAAAGTCTTTGGGTCTCACAAGTTGATCACAACTACTATTTCTTTCTCTCATGCTCCCCTAACAAGAGGGAGATCCAAGCATTCTCCTAGGTAGATCTTTAGATTATCGAAGCATGAACCTCTTAAAAACCATAAGATTGAGAGGTCATGTGGCCAACACACCCTAAGACCATAGAGCATGGAGTTCCTCATCCTTCCCTCTCTTGGTTATCCCTTCCACCCATGTCACAACCAACACAAATGAGAGGGATAGGAAGATGAAGAGGATAGGGTAGAGTAGTGTGTGAGAATAGATGAATAAGGCTCAAACTAAGATTTCCCTACTCCTAGCAAGTGAGGAAGAAGGTTGGCGTGAGGTGGACTACCCTACCGCCTTTGAACCCCGTCTTTATGGTCATGTGAGATAACCATGGAGATAAAGACATAGGTGGAGATGGAACTTATGGATGATATACTACATTGATATGAGAGTATGAATAAATTTATGAAGGTCTTGCGGCCTTCCTAAAGCTTTTGAGCCAAGGAAAGACCAACCAATTGGAATCCCCCTTCTGTCCTAGAGCATGCCTCCATGGAGCTTCTGAGCCAAATTTACCAAGGGGAAACCACCAGGCCAGAGTCTTCCCTCACTGTGATGCCAAGAAAGGCATCAACTTCTCATGGATAGACCAGATCAGAAGATGGCACTCCTTGGAAATCCCTTGCGGTGGTGGCTTTACACAGATGGAATTGGGAATAGTCTATATTGCGAGCCCATTCATGCGAGGGCATAGAACGTAAGAGTGGGTCCTCCTATCTGAGTGGGGTTTTAATTCAACTGGACTTGATTGGGGAGAACATGCCCTGATGATCTACATGGATTCTCCTGGGCCACTTGAGCCCAACATCTGATAGCCTCAGAAGGTAAACACCTTTAATAATGTGCAATTCTTAGAATATGGCTACAAAATTGTCCTTTGGCCTATTTGTTTTCTTCAAAAAGTACCCATGGACCCAAAAAAACGTCTAGTTTCTTATTAGACACTTAGGTTTGAATTTATTTCTCAACTATACATTTTTTTAATTTACAAGACAATGAAGGCTTTAGACTATATTAAATGATATAAATATCATATGATAGATTATAAAACCAGATTAGAACTCCAACAACATTTAGAACACACTTGCAAGATTGATTTTGTATAATATTGAACATTTTTTCTCTTTTGCATTAAAATGTAATTAGTTACTTTAAACCATGTTTTATTCCTAGAAAATAGATAAATGATAAAAAAAATATGAAATTTGAACCAGAACCCTATAATGACCTCTTGATCACTAGAAAATTGTCATAATGTGTTTATGATCACTAGAAAGCTAATCATGATCAACCCCTGAGTTTTTGACTTAATAACCCTAAATGAAGTGCAATATATGTATATGTATATATATATATATATATCTATATATATCTATATATATATATATATATATATATATCTCTCTCTCTCTCTATATATATATATATATATATATATGTATATATATATATATATATATATATATATATATATATATATATGGTCCCATCTTTATTGCCTGCGCGGGTAGCTACCCGCCCACCCTTCTGACCCCCTTTTTTCAAAAAAGATTTCACAATTGCAGAGGACCATTTTGTCAAGCTCCCCAAAAAATTTCATCCAAAAATAATATCATTTGCCCCACCAAAATAAAAAAACCCGTCCTTATATATATCTACTGTATATTTTGTACATAGTTACTCTTTTATTCATGTAGTTACTTTCTTATCACCATAGTTACTTTTTTGACAGCAGAGTTACTTTTTTGGCTAGGAGAGTTACTTTTTTGGCTGTCGGGTAGTGAAAATCCAGGCTACCAGCGCGGGCAATGAATGAACACCATATATATATATATATATATATATATATATAACCAAAGAATAATGTAAGTTCATTATTAACCTAATATTAGTAAATTTGAATGGTAAAGATCTGAATGCCGGTTCTCTCTCTAGATCGGGAGCTATCGCTTCTCTCTAGGGTTTCCCCCGCCGGGGGGAGGGGCGCCGTTCTCAGGCATGCCCTCCCCTTGGTCCTTCTTTCAGAAGTGTGGAGATGGTCTGAGTTTCTCCTAAGATATGGGTTCTGGGTCCATGTGGCTTGTCTGGATTCTTCTTGTTGGATCGCGGGGGCCCCTCGACTGGCCTGGAGTGGAAGGATGCGGGTTGTGCCGCTAGTCCGTTCAAGAGAGACGGCTGGAGAGAAACGTCCCCGCCTTGGTTTGCGACTTTGCGTGCTGCTCCGTTGTGAAGGTGAGGAATAATTCTTGCTCTTGCCCCTCTCAGGTGCCATCTACCCCAACGGCTAAGGGTAGCTTGGCTGCCTAGGCTGTCGACGACCCCCTTGACCCCCTGACGAGATCCTAGACTGGTGGTGTGTCGTAGGGCCTCGACCTCGATGCAGTTTGTTATCGGGTGTGTCCCCTACTCTGGGGTTCCGTCCTCGACACAACAGATTTGCGGCGGCGTCCTGGTGGTTGTCTAACTAGTGACGTCGCTGGGGGGAGGGCCGTCATCTCTGGCGCCCCCTCCCCTTGGTTTCCAACCAGCCACGACGACTGAAGCAGGGTTAATAATCTTGGAGGTGTAAGCATCGAGATGATCCAGTTGCCCGATGGTTTCCTCTCTCGGTTCTGGGAAGAATGGGATGTGTCTGTGCTACATGAGCCGCGTTGAGGTCGACACCTTTGCTGTTGACCGTCCCTGGCGCTTGTGCCACCTCCCCCTCGAGTTAAGACCTGGCTATCCAGGTTCACGTCACCGCCGTCCACATCTGATACAGCCTGGCATCCTTGGTGGAGTTGGCTCTTCGACGGAGGTCTAGTTTGTTCCTGCACCGTTTATGCCATAGGGCCTCTCCATCGACAACATAGGCGTTTGATGAGGGTATTCCCCGTCTTCCTACCATCAATATTCTTGGTAGCAGGGTGGTCGATGAATGGCAGGTGGGTGGCCGGTCGAGACCGCGTGGAGTCCTATTCTTCGCCGCGTGCTCCGATCCCGATGTGTTCGTCGGAATGCTCTGTGCACACAGAGCTAGTTTCCTTTGGTTGTTGCTCCTTACTGATACACCTTTCAGGTGTTCGATGCGTTGTTGCTGTGTAAATAGCATCTCCCAAGTGCAATGTTGTTGTACAAACAACAACTCTCAAGTGCACCTTTGCAAGCTATCAAGGGTCTGTTTGGGTGGTTCCCTGGAGTGCCTGGACGCATCCCTTGTTATTTGCTGGTCATGGGTCCTCCCTGGTCCTGATATGGATTGATTGCCGGTGGTCTCAAGGTGTTTGCTGTCCTACCTCTATGGGCGAGGGCACGACTGTGTCTTGTGTTTGACTGTCGAGGATCTAAATGAGGCCATGATCTAGTTAATGGGTGTCATCGATAGCAGGCTTTCTCTGGGTTTGCTACAGGTTCTTTTGCTGTTCGTATCCTATCTGTGTAGGTGAGCTGAATGCCATAGGCTCTATGATGGCCGAAGTTCAGCTATAGCAGCCAAAGGAAGTTTGTTGTGAGCTGTGCTTTGAAGCTATTTCAGGTGCCTTGATTGGTTCTCTACCCAGTGAAGAAATGACCTGTTGTAGGTGTTTTTTTTTTCTTCAGGAGGGAGACAAGATGTGGTAGATGTGTCTCCTTTAATTGTATCTCTTGTGATCCATCTGAGAAGACCAGTTAAGAGATAGGATAGGGGACGTATTTCCTGTTTGAGTTGGCAGTAGAGGTGTCGTTCATATAGGCATTTTTGTGGGTGTTTTGAATGGTCCTGTTTGTTCTCTCCTCCCATGTTAACTCTTACTGGTTAGTTTGGAGCCTGTCTTTTCTTTTTCCCTTTTTAGCTTGGAGTTTTTCTTTGGGGGTCCTATAAACCCTTTTTAATGTTCAGATGTTCTTCATCCCTGGTTGTAATGGGGCGTAATGTCTGTACCCAAAGTTTTGGAATTATATAGTAACACGCTTTTTGACCGACCAAAAAAAAACCTAATATTAGTATATAAAACTTTATACATAAGTTTTAAGATTAGAATGATGTATCTAATTCATGATTATGTGATGGTCACGCCTAATGTGTCATGGAACCCTAATCTTATTCATATATATATATATATATATATATATATTTAAAATTAGAGTTACTTCATATAAAGATGGTTGGATATAATGACAAAGTAACAATAATTACTTTGAATAGAGAATCAATAGTTTAATTGAAATGTGATAAGTGGATTAATGATAGAATACCCTAATGAACTAATCTAACCCTAAAATGGATCTACCTAGGGTTGGTGATGAGAATTTAATACATTCATGTGATCATGTTCTTAATTAGTTGATGTCTCCGATCTAGATGATCAAGGATAAATTAAGGAAACTCTAAATTAGGTACAGTCTTCAAAAATTATATGACTATGCCTTTCTTGATTGAACTGTTATATGTATGTATGCTTGTTTACTTTCTCAAATATTTCAATGTAGTATTTTGGTATTTTTCTTGATGTTTTGTCTCTGTAATTTTGTTACTTGAACACATAATATAGATTTCCATTGTGCAAATCTTGTGCACCTACCTATAGCCTCATGGTAAGGACACAAGGCTGGGAATCTTAGTTGAGTTGTCAAGATAGGGTGAACCATGTTGTTACATGGGTTAGATATTGGTGATGGCCTTGAGGTCTCTTATGAATAGGGTTAACTAATTTTGAGCACCCTTAGAGACCCTTCCAATGGGAAGCTCGTCAAAGGCCTTATGATGCATGATATTGTTGGTATAATTGGAGTAAATTAGCTTAAAGATGGTTCTCACTTTGCTAATAACTCATTTATTTCTTGTTTGTTTACTTTTGCAAATCTTTTCAAGTTATGCAAAGCTTATATATATGTATCTTTCTACCCTATACTCAACACCTTGTGTGTTGACCCGCTTGATTCATGTCTATTTTAGGTTCAAAGATAGTTTGGGAGTTGATGGCTTGTGAGCATATGTTTAGGTGTACTTGTTATAGATCTAAGTTAGTGTACATGAGCATACTTGAATAAATGTACTCTAAATTTGTAAATGAAATCTTGTAACAAAAAACATTATTATTAATGTATGTGTTGAATGTTGAGATTATGTTGGCGCCTTTTTCGTGTTATTTTTTCATGTATGCTAAGCATTTCACGCTTTTGCATGTTATCTTTGATATTACATTTGATTCGTGGGGTTGGGATTTTGGTTCTGTGACATGGCCTTATCAACAGGATTTGGTCTGAAACACTTCATAACTCATGTTGATGATAGAAAGATGGTTTTTGGGGGATTTGGGTGGATTTTGACCTAGGGTTGATCTAGCTCAAGTTCTTACCCAAATTCAAGTTGAATGTAGTAAGTTCTTTGCTTCTCTTCTTCTTCCTTTCAAGTTTACTTAGTTCTATTGGTGTGGACGATTTTTTTTTGAAATAGGAGAAAAAAACCTAATTTCTCCATCTTCTCTCGTTTCTCATGCTTTCATCTGAGATGGATTACAAACTAGGGATTTTTTGGTGGTTTCAACTTTAGAGAAGTTTGGTGTAACTTTTAGTATAATTCCAGAGTTCACCTTCTTGGAATAGGGGAGGGATTTTTTCACCTATTTATAACAACAAGGGTGAGTGGATTTACACTTGTTTAGATATTTAAGTATGCAATAAAATCCATTTGAGCTTTTCGATGCTAAGTTTGACCTATTTTAGAGAATTTTGTTGATTTTGTAGTAAAATGGGTTTATGATAATGAAATTTGGGATTCATGTTTACCTTACACTAATATACTGGTATGAAACATATTTTAACATGAATTTCGTTTTATGGAATTATTTATGATAAAATCTCACATTTTCATCAGCTTCTAAACTAATTTGGCAGGTTTTGGCCATTTTGGATGAAAATGGTTCAAAACTTAATATTTTGAGATGAAATTGATACACTAGTCTAGAATGACATAAATTAAAGGAACTTATTGTTATTTGTCCAAATTTATATGTATAAATATAAAATCACTTAGTATGTTAAGAAACACTTGTTTTAGGTTTTTTTGACAACAAAATGGCGGATTGAAGTCAAAGTGAGAGAAATTATCCTTCAACCATGGTTTTCACTTATCTAATCCACAACATGAAGAATATGACTGTATCTTATTATAGTATATCTATTTTTTGTTCAGTGGGCCCAAATTCAGATCTTTAAGGCATATATGATCTAAATAGCTAGAAAAATTGATTGACGATGAATGATTTCACTTTTATAATCCATGTATTTAATATGTATGAGTGCCAAACACAATATATTATATAGGAACCAATGTATCTAGGTTATACCTAATCAATTAGTAGTGTAATACATGCTAGAGTTTGACGTCAGATATCTTGATTCCAATCTTATTTATTCAATTATCAGTTAAGCTACTTGAAGTTATTCATAGTTTTACATACCAACAGTTTAGTGCAATTCAGTCAGGTTAGATCCACATCATTCAATATGAAGGCTTACTAATATCATTATAGCATAAATCAATTCATTATATTCATTTATGTTCAAAATATCAAGTTCAAGTGAAATATAATTTTGAGAATCTACAGCTGGGCTATATTCTTTTCTAGAGTACCAAAAATACATAGAATTGTTCAATATTGTTTCCAATGGTGAAATCTAGTGTAGAATGTAGAAAGGAAAAATAATTATTTGATTTAAGAAAAAGCTTATTATATATTGTTTGGTGAAACTAAAGAATCAGTTAGACTTCTAGATGTCTTAAACACTATAGATTCCTTGTAGAGGTTTACACTATAGTGAAGGAAATGGCTTACCCACTGGCTGTGTCTAGTAGAGGAAGTCAATGCATGTTGGTTGGGCAAGAGGGGTTAAGCCCAGTGTGGATGACCTCTTAAATAATAGCCGGGTATCCAACATTATTTAGAGATTTTGGTGATACCCTTTGGTACCCAACATTAACATGGGGTTCTGATGATACCAATTTCAGTATATATAAAGTTAGGTTCCAAACATCTACTAGAAATTCTAGTGGTACAAAATTTAGTTACTACTAAGTGAATTATCCCTTTGAGGAGTCACTGATGTGGATAGTTTAAGCCAAAGTGCTTAGACTCTCCGTCTGAGTATCCATGTTTAGAGGAGGAGTCTAGATTATACCACCAATTTGATGTGATGCTTACACATGTTGTAGTACACTTCATGTTGGTTCAGGGCATTAATAAATCAATTACAAAATTTATAAGTCAAATTCATGAATTTGTTGTTCAATATACAAATTCAAAAATGTATTGTTCAACTACTCTCAATATTTAGCATGTTGATGAATTTTGCATTACTTCTCATTCAATGCTTAATATCTTGCTTATGTCTTCTTAAGTTTCTATCCACTTAATAATTAATCTACACGTTATCTAGTCTATTTGGGTGAATTTCTATTCATTGAGCCGGTTGCTTACACTCTACTAAACAAATTTTAGTTAATATTACAGATATGGAGATAGAAGAAATTTTCCAGAAGAGTCTTGTCACATAGGATGTTAGTAATGTTTTAAGGTAAAAATAGTCAGTCTCGGTCCTTGACTACTCTAGGTCCTTGTATAGAAAGAGTTGCAAATGATATTGCATAATATTGTATCTTTACAGCTAAAACATGTATTTAATTATCAAGGTTGTGTACTTATAAATAACAAGGATTAGTATGAATACTTTAACATGTGTCTTTAAGATTGAATTTACTTTAGAGTAAATCAAGTTGTGTTTCTATGGTAAATCAGTTCATGTGATTGAATGTGTCATGTATGAACATTTTTAAATCAAAGAAAAAAATAAGAGTGAGTTTGGCTTTTGTTTGGTCATTATTTTATGCCCTAATCTCATGATTAGTAGTTAATGTGAGATGTAGTTGTAGCATAGTTGTCTGACTGCCCAGTACACACACACACACAAACACACACACACATACATTATATATATATATATATATATATATATATATATATATATATATATATATTACAATTGAAGTGTGCATCCAATGGTTTTTTATTCGCTCAATTTTGATTTCTGATGCAAAATTTAAAGTCATTATATTGGTCATATATGTTTTAATGATCTTCACTTAGATTTTTAGAGTTGGGGAGTGAGTGTATGCAACATTTGGTCATTATCTTGAGCCTTTCATGGAGTGTAATTTCTGCTCTCTTCTACTTGCATCAACCTACAAATAAAACCCAAAAATGTATTAAGAATTAACTAAGTTGCATAAACTACTAAAAACCTAAAACAAGTGTAATATGGAGTGAATTTCAATAGAAACATGCAAAAATATTATAAAGATAAAAGAAAACATGACAAATATAGATTCATCGATCACCACTGGTGAAATTGGTTGTTTATAAGCTCATTATGATATTCTTATCTTGAAACATATATTGCTTTTTTACATTTTAAACTCATTTGTACTTACATTTGTAATTGTAACTTATGTTACTCTTTCCATTTAATATATTAGATTTAATTTCTTTGTTTTTAAATTCTTATCCAATTCTTATTTTGAAGAGAGGAAAAGAAGAGATAAAGAGATATGCAAAAATAAATGCAATGAAGATAGTAGTATTTGTTTGTGGAGACCTAATTAGGTAAAATAATTGAGAATAGTATTGATAGGAGCATACTAGAGAGAATGACTCGAAAGAGAAGGGTATGATATAAGATGTAAGAAACTAAGAATTTATTTCAAACATTTATAAGTTCAATGATTGTTTATTGGAAACTATTAAAATTATAAGTTTGTTTCCTAATGAATGTGCATGTGTCATTATGATTATAAATCAATATTTCAATCACTTATATATATAATCAAATAAATATACTATGAGAACTTCAAATGATGAGAAATCAGTTCACATAGTCATTTTATATACATGGAAAGATTTTATGAATGAAATAAATTGTTAATGATTCCCAAATCTCATGTAGAATCCATGACGTGAAAGGAAAGATGTATGCAATATGGTTATGAAGATTCAAAGGTATGGTTATACCTAGTTTGAATGTTGAAAGTAGTAAAAGGTTCCTTAAAATATAAGTCAAACACAAGAAAGAAAGTCACTGTATGAAATACAAAAGATACTTGTAAATTATAATGGAAGGGAGGTAGGCAATGCTATGTGAAGTTATTTTTTAATTATGGATTGCAATTTAGGATATTATGGCGTGTTAATGATTCAAGGTAGCTGATAGCGTCCATTTTTTGTGGGTGACATATGCCTATTTTTACCCTCAAGTTCCTTTATTATTATAGGCTTTGATATGAAAATTATTTTATTTACTTGAATTAATTAACATTTCCTCTCTTCAACAATAATTTTACATATTTTGGTAGGAAAACATCAAATTTTGGAGAAAATAGTTGTTTCATTAGTTGGGCACATCACCAAATGATGAAAGTGGTTGAGCACACAAATTAATGGACAAGGAACCCATCACCTAAAGATATGGAACTTCATCGGTAGTTGTCTACTAGTGATTCATTGTAAACCATCTACTGACGACTCACCCATAAGGTCTACCGATGACCCAGCTAGCTCCATCTACTGATAGGACTCCAAACTCTAGGTACCAATGAGAGTTCCACATGTCATCAAATAATGGAAGTGTTGGCAACATCAACAGATGAAGGTTCTTCATATGTATATTGATGGTGACATAGGGCTACCATCTACCAATGGCACCACATGATTACTCACCTATCGATGGACATTGTGCAACAAATACTATTCTCCAATTAGTTAAGAAAACGCCTTGAGGCACGTTCCATGGAGATTGAGACTCAAGTAAAGCCCCCACCTTTCAGGTGCCTTGAGCATGCCACTGATCTCAATAAAAAAGGAACCCAAGCCTTCAAACAAGGCACCTCTTTTTCTACAAAAGTGCTTCCAAACTTCACTTTCACCATCCATTTACGTTGATTGACAAGGATGAGAGTAAAAATCCATCAGTTTGTCTCCCTTGGAGGTGCCCACACTCTATCTTAGAGAGAATGGAGAGTGGAGTCCCCTTCACCTCTAGCATCTCTGGCATCAGCATTGAAGAGGATATCTTCATCAAGATTAAGTACCCCTTATGGCTAGTGTTCTTCTTTGATACTTGTTTCTTCCTACTTTTTCCATATACTTACCTTGTTCTCCTTTTGATATTGCATTAATTTCTTGTAAATAAATATCCTCACTTAAAAATGTGAGTTATTGGACCCATTAACTTGGGTTGGGAGTAGCAACTAAGTCCCTCTCAACATGTAAATTCATACTTTATTGAATGTATATACTCATAGCAATGCGTATCTCCTTGCTCGTGTTTATGAATGAATGACTTGCATGATCAAATACCTTATTGTGATGTATGGTTTCTAATGCCTCAAAAGAGTAGTATTAGATTAGATATGGAGTATAGGGGCATTTTCAATGCATGAAAGTGTTGGATCACTAGATCTAATGATCATATGTTTGTATGTTTTGGTTGTCTGTTTTTCATCTTAAGAGAGAGACATGCTTCTAATCTGGATATAAACCTATCCTAGAGAGGAGGGAATATATATCAACATAGTAAAATAAGCTAAGGGTATACAATGGGCACATGTGTTTACATGTTTGGGAGTGTGCTTAGTTCATGAAATTCAATATGAGTTCTATCCAACATATCAAAATCTACAAAAAGATGTATCTGTGTTTTGTTTTGTTAACTTGGTTTTCATTTACTTTGTGCTCTTTTCTCTTGTTGGTTACATATTCAATAAGGAACAACAAGCTTACTCTTGATTCGAATTAGCTAATCTAAGATCTTGAGTCCTAGATAGTTTGGTACCCTTGTCCATATGTTTGACCCAGCTTACTACTTAGGACCCCATATTATCATCACATGCCTCTAAGGTATCCAATTATAAATTTAATTTGATTATTCTCGATCCATATTCATTAGCCTAGTGTTTTGGACACACCGAATGTACATGATCAATTTGTAGCACTGTTGTTGGGACAAGGCAAATTGACAAATGTTAATGACCTGAGGTCCACTTAAACTTTATTAGTGCTATTGGGTTTAGTAAAGACTCAATGCATAGACTTTGAGCCAACTGCACTATATCCTAAAAGTTCTATTGCATGTTTGGTATCTTACCTTGATATGTACACTTTTTTAGGTACTCACTTTTAACTGACTCTTTCATCATCTAGAGGGAAGTTATGACTGCACAAGGAAATGGAAACAAAATTGGGAATGAAAATGGAGACAGGAATGGGAACAACCCACCACAACCACTAGTGTTGCTTTCCATCTCTTCATTCATTAGAACCAACTTGTGCTAATGAGACAAGACAACATGTAGTCCTTCCAAGAATCAACATGACTGACCTTGAGTTGAATGCAACTTTCATATCCATAGTGCAACAACTTACCTTTGGAAGGAACTCAATTGAGGTCAACCCCTACCATCACATTGATGCTTTTACGAATATATGTGACACCTTTAAGATCAATAGGAATACTCAACATATGATATAGTGCAATGTGTACCATTCTCTGAAACATGAAAGAATATCAGACTGGGAAAGCTTAGATAATGATTTCATTACAAAGTTCTTTCCAATTGAGAAGATGATCAGATGCAAAAACATAATCAACAACTTTAATAATAAAAAACTACAAAAAAACTTGATCAATGTGTGGGAGAGATACCCAAGCCTACAAAGGGAATGCCCCCATCACATGTTTAATGAAGGATATTTGATCACTACCTTTTACAGTGACCTTACTAAAAAGAGAGGAAACCCTACAACAATAAGGAGTCACTTCATGGGGGACAACTTAGAGCGCTCCAAGGAAATCATAGACAATATGGTTGCACTACAATCCGGATGGTACTATGAAAGAGGACCCACTATATATATATCTCCTTGAGAACTACTTTATATTCAAAAGCCTTAGAAGCCCTTATATCCAAACTTGACAAGTAGCCATGAATGTACGTACCTTGAAGGATAGGAAAATTCAAGGAAAGAAGATTATAAAGACAATCAAGAAATTTTTTACATATGGGGAGAGTGTTCACAATTACAACTAGTATATTTACACTCATGAGGAACAAAAACACCAAGGAGTAGTAGAAAAAATCTCTTATATCAAATATAAGAGATTGGACCATCCTGGATTTTCTGATGGGAACACAAACACAACAAAGAACTCTCACTTGCTTACCCATTCTACTAATCCACCTTCTAAACAACCTAGGTTTGAGAGAGATAATGGATTTCCTGGGTATACTCATAATACCAACTACGAGCATAATAGGAACTACCTCCAGAACCAACATCAAAACCAGCCAAAACCTGACCTGATGGTTGAAGTGTTTGCCTTCCCAAAAAGGCAAACTAAGATTATTGATGATGAATGCGTATTCATCCGGGTTCAGTCACCATGTTGGGCCCAGTTTTGCTTAGTATTTTCGCATTTATTGGCTTTATCTTCTAATATGCACATTGACTGGGCTTAATCAAATTTATCCCTATTTTAATTCGATTTTTTGCACCTTTTTGCAGGTCCAATTAAGCCCAAGAGTCCAATTTGGGCCCAAGAATGCCAATATTCTCTAGCGCGGCCCCCCACATACCCCTTGGGCCTCAACACACTTAGACCACCTTCAACCATGTGCACCTCTCTTCTTCACCCTAATCACGATCTGCCACCCCCTCTCCCCTTGAAATCACGGTTGTGGTTTCACTCCACCAAACGCGTCCTCCTTCCTTCTGCATGCGATCGTCATCTATCTCCCCTCTGCACCCGCGGTCGACCTAACCACGATCCGCAGTTTCATCACAACATAATCACGACTGCCTCCCCCTCGGCGAACTGAGAACCGCAAACAAATCTCCTCGTGCCCATGGCTTCTCCACGTTCAAACGTCGTGCCCGCGGTTTCCTTCCCAACACCTTGACCGCCTAACTATGACCCCAGGGCAAGAAATAGCAACCCAGGAAGGACAACTGTGACTACCCTTCTGCCTGTGGTCCTCCTCTGCAATGCACCATGCCCGAAAGACTACAATTGAGACCTGCTCCCTCCAGAAAACTGTGACCTCTCTAGACAATCGCCGCACCTGCAATTTCTTCACATCCAGACTACGATTACTCTTCCCCACCAACCGACCGCGACCCGCGGACCCTTCTTTCTATCTCCTGCCAACCGCCTCCCTTCAATGCCAACGGCCACGCCGCTAGGTCGACCTCAGATGACACTACGACCAACCCTAACAACAGCAACCACTGTGATCACTGCATCTTCATCCACTCGGGGTGCAATGTCGAGCAACCTCAAGCATCTTCTCCAACCTCTTCAACTGAGGTGCTACTGTCATCCAAGCAATCTCAACAGACCTCGACCTTGCTTCTTTATAGACCGCGACCATCCTACACCGTGGTCACGACAACTACTTCAAAGATCGTGACCAGGAGCCTATGTTAACAACCGTGACTTAACCAACCAGTAGATATTGCGGCCTCTGCCCCCACAGAACTGCACCCGCAGTCTGCAGCAGGGTGGTACCGCAACCCTAGCCACCCTACTCCTACAAATACCCACCAATCCAGCCCTCCAATGCATTGTCTCCTGTTGCCATACAGGCTGTGCCCATCAGCACTCGACCCCTGGGCGAGATAGATCCACACCCAATCTACCCCTACCCGCCAGGCTGTGCCCACGCACTCGATCCCTGGTGGTGGAACGATCTCAGCTGCCAAGACCCTCCTTCACTGGCCTAGGACCTGAGGTGGAAACCCAGATCTGATGACTACTGTCCATTCACTGCCAGCCATCCAACTGTACACCCAGATCTAAGGTGAAAACCCAAATCTGGTCCGTTCAATTGTTCATCCACGCCCACCTACGCCTCCATCACATACACGAGCTGCTCCTCCTATTGTGAGCAAGGACCATGAGAAGAGAGAGAAGATCTGCCCCATATGTCATGGTGTTCTTCCCTCCTCGCCCAGATCTGTCCCGATGTTGTGTAGAAGACCGTTTCTCCACCGAGTTTTGATCATCTTCTTTACCATGCTCATGGAGGAATATTCTCTCTCTCTTATTCTTCTTGTTTCTTGCATCATGAGCGAGTAGTTTCCTTTCACCGGGGTGCGGGGACTAGCCCCTCTGCCCATTCTTACATGTTCACATATTAAACCTTCCATGGCATGTATATAACTTTTCATTTCGTTGTTAATCATCGACGTGTGCTTGTGGATTGATCACCTGATTGCATTTATCTTGTTTGTTCCTATGTTGTGAGAACTTCAATATGTAGGATTTGAATGTCGATTAACACAGTTGACTCCCTGACTAGAAATAGGATGGGATTCCCTGAGGTCGTAAGTGAATGATCCACGAGGGGACGAGCCATCTAGCCCACAGTGATGCTTCTGTATGCCTAAACATCCTAACAGAGGGCCACAACTTTAGTTGGATATCTGTATCTTTGGAACCGTAAGTGTATGATCCGGACGGTGATGAGAAATCTGATGCCTAAGGTGATGCTTACGTGAACCTAAACATCCCTCTGGGAGGGTTCACAACAGTTTTATTTGGATAGTTAGATCTTGTTTGGATGTTTGTGTTTGGGTATGTTTGCATGTACAACGGTGGTGAAACCCGATACCACCCCAGTGATCCCCATCATTAATCTTTAATCAACTTTTAATCCTGCTCTTTACTTTCCTTGCATTTAGTTTAATTAACTTCAACCCAACATTTGTTCTAAATATTGGTCTTGATTCAACTAGATTTGACTAGTAAAAGATTCTTAAAAACGTCGTCCCTTGGGATTCAATCCTCAACTATACTGCGATAAGACCCGTCCACTTGCGGGTGGTATTATTGCACGAGGTTTTGGTTAAAAACTTAGGGATTTCAGCCCCGAGTGAGTTTGTTAGTGCGATAATAGACCACGTCAAATTCCGGCGCCGTTGCTGGGGACAACAGAATCATCTAGTTGAATCTGGTTCTATTAAGGCTAATTTAAGATTTTGCTTTTAATTTTGATACTATCGATAATCTACTTAAATTTGACTACTCTGTCCACCTTACACCCAAAAGGTCTTTCCATCCTAGGTACCCCCAAAGACCAGTGTATGCACCGCTCGAGCAATTCCGGCCTTGCTGCTAGCTTTGACCCTGAGATAGAAAGAACCTTTTGTTGTCAGAGTAGAGAGAACCAAGATACGATGGCATAAGAGGAGGAAATTTCTTGAAGGGTAGCTCAAGCCCTTAATGCACAAAGAGAAAGGCTTATGCAAGAAGCCCGAGCTATAGTTCAAGAAGAAATCCAAGCAGCACAAGTAGCAGTGTAAGTAGCAGAAATGCAGAAGGACCTTAGCGAGTTCTCAATCCCTAAAGCTATTGATGTTCACCACCCAGTACACCCTCCTCCCATCAATGGTCCAAATTTTGAGATAAGATCACATTGGATAACCTTGCTTCAAAACAACCCATTCTATGGTAAGCAAGGAGAACATAGTCAGGAGCACCTTCTGAGGTTTATAGATCTATGTGCTATGACAAGGAAAAATGGAGTCATAGATGATTCCATCAAACTCCGTATTTTCAAATATTCTCTTGCTGATAGAGCCATGAGTTGGTACAACTTTTTGCAATGTGAACCCATCACCACCTGGGAGCAAGTTCAAAATGTCTTCCTAGAAAAATTCTATCCTCCTTCTCTCACCTATGAAATTAGGAGCCGAATAACACAGTTCACTTAGGTTCCTGGTGAAACCCTTATAGAAGCATGGGAAAGATACAAAGAGCTCCTACGTAAATGTCCACACCATGACATTCCTAAGAATCAACTCATCAAAATCTTTTATAGAGGTGTGGATGATGATATCAAGAAGTTCTTAGACTCCTCATCTGGAGGAAACTTCATGCATTAAATTTATTATAGTGCATAGAAGGTTGTCACCCTTGGAGTTAAAAATCAAGACAACTGGGGAAGACTTGTAGGTAAGGGAGTGTTGAAGGTAGATATGGCATAAGCTAATCCCGAGTACAAGTCTATCGCCGTATCCCTCAAGCTCCTAGTCGCCAAGCAAGATCATCTTGAATCATCTATTACTGCTTTTGAAAGAAGATGCTCACCCCCTCAACAACAAGAGCAAGTCAAGTCTGCCTCTCTATTTTTTGAAGCCTATAAAGGCAATGACCACTCTACTTTATCTTGCAATGTTCTTTATGATGTTGTTTTTAACAAAATCAATGGACAAGGAGATAATGGCCAGATGGAAAGCCTGAATGCTGTCAACACTATCCCCGATCAAGGTTATTACAATCCAAGTCAGAATAGAAACCATCCCGATTTTCAATATGGAAATCCTTCGGGAGAGGTAAACTCACATCAACTTGGTTCAAACTATTAACAACAGAACTTTGGAAATCAAGGGAACTTTAGAGGTCACGTCCAAAATAGGAATTTCAACCAATATCAGAACAACCTTCAATTCCAAGATCCAAACCAAGTTCCTCACCAAAATAATCAACAAGGACATCAAGTCGGGCCCAGTTCTTCTAATGACAAACTTTCAACCATTGAGAAGATGTTGCAGTCGCAACAGACTTTGATAGCTAACCAGCAAGCACACCAGAAGGCCATTGAATCTCAACTAGCTCAACTTGCAGCTAGCCTCAAGCTACCTACTGGAGCTTTAGTTGGGAAACCAAAAGACAATCTAAGGCACGTGGAACAACTTAAAGTTGTGACAACTCGTTCAGGATTTGTCTTGTCAAAACCCACGACTCCTGTCACCATGACAAATGTCCAAGGTGCTGAGCATAGTGCAGTGGCCACTCAGAATGATAAGACTGACAAGGCAAGTTCTGAGGGACCTATTGTTACTGATGCAGAAGACTCACCTAAGCCAGTTGTTCCTGTGTATAAACCTCGTGTACCATTTCCAAGTTGACTCAATTTTACCCAGCTCGATACTAGGTTCAATAAGTTCAAGGAAGTTATGAGGAAGTTGTATGTCAATGTCCCACTCCTGGATGCCATGGCTGAGATGCCCCAATGGACTAAGTTCTTCAAACTCCTGCTCAGTTGAAAGTACAAAACTAAAGAACATCAGATAGTGAAACTGACAAGAACATCATCTAATTTAGTAATGTATAGGATGCCTCACAAACATAAGGATCCTGGCTCTTTCAGAATTTCCTGCTCGATAAGCGATTCCATCAACCGACCGGGTCTATCTGATCTCAGAGCTAGCATCTCCATCATTCCTCTTAGCCTATGCAATAGATTGGGCCTTACTAACTTCTCACCCACTATAATGTCCATTGAGCTTGCTGACTCCTCCATGACAAAACCAGTTGGCATCATAGAGGACATCATCGTAAGGCTTGGGAATCTATATGTCCCGTGTGATTTTGTAGTTATGGACATCAAGGAGAATCGACGCTACCCCATCATTTTTGGAAGACCTTTCCTCTCCACTGCTAGAGCTCTAATTGATGTTGAAGCTGGAATTTTGACCCTAAGAGTGGGAAACCAATCTTTTGATTTCTATGCATACCAAATTGCAAAGGAAGACACTAAAGAAGAAGAGGCATATTTTGTTGACTGTGTTAATCAATTCACTTAAATGCAGCATCAATTCCTTACCTCAAAATCTGATATTCCCTCAAAAAAGGACCATGATGAAAAAGAGACTGAGAGTGAACCAGTCTATGTAGAGACAAAAGAAATGTCATCAACTATGGAGGAGACACCTCTCAACCCTGTTGTTACACATACTGAACCTTCTGCAAGTGTCCATGAGCCTCCTCATCTAGAAACAACTTTTCTATGGAATGAACCGGTAGCCTAATAGGTGGAGATAACTGATTTCATCTTTCCTCTGCAATAAGATTTGGATTGTGGTTTTTACCCAGAACATCCACCAGATCCATATCTGACAGACATATGTGACCAGAATGTTTATGAAGAAGGGATAGTGCATCAACAGATGAACTTCTCCTCTGAGCCTCAACAACACTACTTTATCAGTGATGTCATTTAGATTCCCTACAACTATTTTCCGCCTCAAATTGAGCAACAAAGAATGATTCAACAAAACTCAAGTTGTTTCCCTATGTGTTCTGACACTGCCCGCTCTGTATGGGGAGGAATATGAGAGGCCAGAATCAAAGCAAGGATAAATGAATGGTTGAGAAAGAAACCACCAAGAGAATATGTCAATCCAGCTCAAGCTCCACTCAGAGCCCCACCATAGTGATAGTATCGACGTCGAGCCATCGACGTAAAACAAAGGCGCTTGTCGGGAGGCAACCAGATCAATAATTTCATTTTTACTTTTAATTCTGAAATAGAAAATTTCCTTAATTTTGTCTTTACTTTTTAGAAAATTTTGCACTGAACAAATATCACATCGTGAGATGCTATCTTAAGTCCTGATAATTTTCATTTTTGAGATTTCAGATGGAGGACGCGTCGCCGAAAGGAATGCAACCACATCAGGTGGACCGACCGACATGATTTTTCCCCTCCATCTCGGATTTAGAGTTTGCTCAGGACGAGAAAATTTCTAAGTTAGGGGTGGAGGGTGGGTGGTACGTACTTTACTTTCCACCCACCCCTATCTGTTCTAGACTTAAGATTTCATCGTTGCAATTTTGAGCAAAAAATTTCAAAAATTTCAAAATTTTGAAGTTTTTACAGTAGTTTTGTATAGAAACTTGATGAAGTTTTGATGCTTTTTGTTTCAACCAAAGTCATTACCTAGTCAGCAATCCCATATTTCCATGCAATTTTGAATCATTATAACCTCCTTATTCGAAGAAAAGCCTCAAGGAGAGCAATTTTTGAAACTAACCAAATCACCGTGTGAAGCTTATGAATCCTAATATCATGTTCAGTAAATATGGCAAGTATCTGTCAAACTGAGAGGGATCAAACACATTGTGCTTCCTAACTGACTAATGGAACAATAGCGTGAAATCTCCATGGGATCCCCATCAAGTCATTATTTGAGCAGAGTATTATAAGGAGAATGACCTGGTGCACTGAATTGTAAATCAAGTTGCATTCTGATCTGAACTCTCTTCTACACTTCTTTTATCATCTTCTTACCCCTCCATCCATAAAAAAGAAACAAAAAATAGCTAAAATAGTGCCAAACCCTAAGTTCGGGGTGGCACACCACCTCTCTCTATATCCGCTTCTTCCATACCCCTTGCTAATTAATAGGGGCATACCACCAAGAAAAGATGCCAATGTGCACACAAAAAATGCAATCTTGAGTCAAATAGAGGAGAGATTCACACACACAAAAATGCAATCAATGAAATTACAAACATATAATAAAAATCTCGAGTTGAATAGAGGAGAGATTTATTTCTTCCTTCCATACCCCCTTCGCTCCCTTTTCTACCTACTGGCACAATGAATGCCTACTTTGCCAATATCTTGAAAAACACCAGTGTCAGATCAGGTGCACACTTGTTGTTCTGCGGGTATCTCCAGACCTTTACGAAGCTCTTAGAAATGCTTGTTGTTGGAAAAAGTGGGGAGGAAGTGATGTTGGAAAATGAACTCAGGAACAAAGATATTGTAAGATGTGTTCAGTGGTCTCAGGAAGGTGAGATGCTTAGTCATACAGAGTAGAGAAGAAACAATCGTGATGTGAAGATGAGGCAATCACACGAGTGAAAGTACTCATTGGTGACTGTTCCAGATTTTGTGTTACTCGAGGATGAGAAACATTTAAATTCAGGGTATTTTTATGAATGCGTATTCATTCGGGTTTAGTCGCCATGTTGGGCCCAATTTTGCTTAGTATTTTCGCATTTATTGGTTTTATCTTCTAATATGTGCATTGACTGGGCTTAATCAAATTTATCCCTATTTTAATTTGATTTTTTGCAGGTCCAATTAATCCCAAGAGTTCAATCTGGGCCCAAGAATGCTAATCTTCTCTAGCACGGGCCCCCACATACCCCTTGGGCCTCAACCCACTTAGACTGCCTTCAACCGTGGGCACCTCTCCTCTTCACCCTAATCACAATCTGCCACCCCCACCCCCTTGAAATCACGATCGCGATTTCACTCCACCAACTGCGTCCTCCTTCCTTCCGCCTACGATCGTCACCTGTCTCCCCTCTGCACCCACGGTCGACCTAACCATGACCCTCAATTTCATTACAGCATAATCACGACCGCCTCCCCCTCGATGAACTGAGAATCGCAACCAGATCTCCTCACGCCTGTGACCTCCACAGTCAAGCGCCGCGCCCGCAGTTTCCTTCCCAACACCTCGACCGCCTAAACACGACCCCAGGGAAAGAAACCGCAACCCAGGAAGGATAACCGTGGCTACCCTTCTGCCTGTGGTCCTTCTCTCCAATGTACCATGCCTGAAAGACCGCAATCGCGACCTGCTCCCTCTAGAAAACCGTGACCTCTCCAGACGATCCCTGCACCCGTAGTTTTTTCACGTTCAGACCGTGACTTCTCTTCCCCGCCAACCGACCGCGACCCACAGTCCCTTCTTTCTATCTACTGCCAATCACCTCTCTTCAACATTAACAGCTACACTGCTAGGTCAACCTCAGACGACACTGCGACCAACCCTAATAGTAGCAACCACTGTGATCACTGCATCTTCATCCACCCGGGGTGCAATGTCGATCAACTGATAACACTCAAATTAGCACATATTTTCTATGCATTTATTTATAGTTTTGTGCCACTTTAGTCTTAATATGCACTCTTTTATTCATGTTTTATGCTTTTTGTCTCGTATTAGATAAAAGTAGTAAAAATATCCAATAATGTAGCTAATTAGCCAGTTTTTGACTTGTAGGCACTGAAACTAGCCAATTTTAGGACTCTCAAGTACCGAACATGAAAAGACAAGAATTCCAGCAGCTGGCCGATATGGCTACCCGATAGGGCCTGGCCGATATAGCTGCCCGATATGGCCTGGCCGATACGGCTGCCTGATAGGGCCTGG
This sequence comes from Alisma plantago-aquatica, assembly GCA_963693085.1. Classification (NCBI taxonomy): domain Eukaryota; kingdom Viridiplantae; phylum Streptophyta; class Magnoliopsida; order Alismatales; family Alismataceae; genus Alisma; species Alisma plantago-aquatica. The sequence goes on from OY856411.1 coordinate 263,719,652, forward strand.
CCGATACGACTGCTCGATAGGGCCTGGCCGATACGGCTGCCTGATATAGTCTGGCCGATACGACTGTCCGATACGGTCTGGCCGATATGGCTGCCTGATACGGCCTTCCCGATACAACTTGCCGACACTCCCCCTACCCGACACGGTCTTCGGGCGACACTCATATTTGCCCACCTGATGCCTCAAGATTGAAGCCACGGATTAAGGACACGTGGACCAATAAAAGCTACAACTCTCATCAACTCGCTGCCTATAAATAGCAGCTACCAACCTACAGAGCAAGGGGGGAGCCGGAGGGAGGACCCTGCAAGAGCTAGTTCCTAGACCAAGGAGCTAGTGTGTCGAGTTCCCCAAAAGTCTATTGCCTGATACGGTTGCCCGATACGGTCTAGAGAGAGTGTAAAGGAGTCCAGAGGGACAAAGAGAAGACCCAAGGGCCAAGATCTGACCTACACAGAGGCCAAGGAGCGAGAGCCACCTCTCCTCTACGGGCTATATCTCTTCCCTCTTCTCTTTCATTCTATTGCATTCCTTTGTTTTTTGTACAAACGATGTTTATCCATCTTTGTTCGGTGCCAGCTATGCTTGTCTATGGCTAGTTAGCTCCTTCTTGGCTATGTAGCCCGATCTGGGCATGTTTATATACTTGCCTTAAGCAAGTAGATTCATATCAGATCTAGTATGTTGCATGTTCTATTTTCTCTTTCCAAGTTATGATTGCTAGTTTGGTTGATCTCTTACTCGCTTGAACTGCTGTTTCTGCCTATATCGAGAGATCCGTTATAGGAATAGCTAAGAGATGATAGTTTAGATCTGAACCTGAGAGGGGGAAGATCCGAGGTATTCTGTTCCTAACACCCCGGAATATCCTAAGACCCGAGAGGGAACTTAGTGTATTCCGAGGTGTTGATATGTCATCCCTCGAGAGAGGGTCATTGACATATTGTTGATGGTTTTAGTCACGCATCACGAGAGCGAGTGGGATGACCCCACAAGACAGATGCCACTGTGCGTACTAGATGCTTGCTTGGGTGTTCGAGGGTTGTATACGCCTGAGAACGAGTGCATAGACTGCCCCGTTTGTGGTTACATAGCCAGGAACTCTCTTTCTCTGATTAGTAGACTCACGAGCTCTGTTTGTTTTGTTTTCTTTGTTTTGTTTTATATCGTGACAACCCACTAGACTAGTTCTAGCAATTAATTTTATCGACTATCGTCTTGGCTTATCTGACTAAAGAACGAGATATGCGACGTCCTAAACATCACCACATCCCTGTGTTCGACCGCGTATATCAACTTCGACCCTGTAATAAAGTTGTGGGGGCCTAGAAGGTTTCAGGTTATAAATTTAAAGCTTGATTCCTTCCTTTGTCCCGCGTTCATTTCTGGACATGTGAAAAAGGCCGATCAACTTTTGGCACCGTTGCCGGGGACGTGGTTTTCCATGTTTACACGCCTAGTAGATTTTTGTTCTGTCACTATAAGCCTGTATATACATGCATAGTTTTCCTCTTGCTTTACACATACTTGTTCATATACACTAAATCACTTTTCTTTTTCTCATATCTTTTTCAGCCATGGACCTTGCTTCTGCAAGACAAGTCATCTTGTCCACCTGTCCTCCCGAGTTTTTCCACAGTTCCGACTGCTGGCAAATAATTGAAGGTCATGCTCTACATCTAGTTGAGTTATACTTACCTCCACCGTCGTCACATGTCGAGATTCCAACAAAAGAGACTGCCAGTCAGCCCTCGACCCCCATGCTATCATGGGATCAAGAACTGATTAAGGAAGTGGAGTTGGCTAGGGAAAGTATTCAAGCACTCACCTCCTTAGCTCCTCATCTCCAAGAAGATGTCGATCCAATGCAACAACTACTAGAAGAGCAGGGTCGTCATCTCAAAGTAGCCACCGAGGCTGCAGACCGCAGTAGTAGTATACTTCAAACTGTTGAACAAGGATTCATCCTAAAGCATCAATTTGATATAGCAGGTTCCCCTTATATGTGCATGGCAGAATCGACGGGTCTCGAAAGCATTGCTTCTCAAGTACAACAACTTCATGATAAAGATGTTGAATAAGGCAGGAGGCTCCAAGAGCTCATCGATTTGGTTACAATTCAGTTACAACTGCCATCACATGACAATAAAGACATTAGTCATCAAGACCATTCCATTGGGTCTGAAGTGGAATATGCACCATCATCCAATTCAGACCATCAACTGGATTCACTAGGATTTTTCTATGAAGACCAACACACTTGGGGAAGCCCTTCATTCTATCTGGATGACCCAGCTGATGAACCAATGGAAGAAATGAGTCATAGACATGAATGGGTCTATGATGAAGATGATAAAGACTCGAAAAGCCAATCGACCTCACAACCAAAAGTTTGGTTTGAGGAACTAGAGTCAAATATTGAACCAGACCAGAGTGGCATTTCTCATATTGAGACTTGTCATTTTGCTTTGAGCAGTACGCCAACCATGGTTTGGAACAATTTGTTCGATGATGACGATGACGACAGTTGCTCGACATGGAGCAGTGAGTATAGTAACGAAGATGAGTTGGAGTAGCATGATCCATCATTTTCCACCATCCCTTTACAAGGTAGGGTGGATATCAAGGGGGCAGGATGGACGATTCACTACAACATGGCTACTGAGCATGAAGATACCCCTGACTCCATGCCAGGTGATAAGCTTGGGGTGGTAAAACCACAAACTGGTTCTTTGGGGAGTACTTCTTGCTCAGAAGATGATTGGATGACTCAGACTATACATGATGATTTATCTGAGCATCCAACCTCAAGTGTAGAGATGGAGAGAGAAGATATGAGTCCTCCAAAAGACATCCAACCTCTCTCATCCATCTCACCATGTGTCAAAATCCCAGGACCGCCATATTCAGATTCATATAATGTAAGGTACCCTGAGGATGATATGCCAAAGAATTCATCCCAGTGCAGTTCAAGCCACTTCCAGCACAAAGATGACTTCACTGAGTCACCGAATTTCACTTCGCTTCTTTAGACTTGGTAAGGCCAACACATCCGCCTATTCTACTCATATTATGTGGCAGAACCCGTCAGCAAGACACATGTGATACTGGTCCCAAAACTCAGGATTTGGGATCCCAGTGTCGGTATCGTGGGGGTAGCCACCCCCTTTTCTCTTACCCACCCTCCCACCCTTTTATTACAATAAATTTTAATGTTCCTGTTTTAGTTAGTTAGTTTCTTTCTTCTAATTGTTTTTATATCCTTGCACCCATACATCATCTTTATAACTTCAATAACTTCCGTTAAAATCATGCATTCCTGCCTCACTATCTCAAGTTTAAAGTCTTGCTCGAGGACGAGCAAAATTTTTAATCTTAGGGTGGTAGGCTTCACCCTTCTTTCCCTTCACCCTTCTTGCATTCATGTTCATTTCCTGCATTTAGTTTTAAACTTTCAAAATATTTCAGCCTTTTAGCTTTGCAATTATGGCTATATGGTGTGAATCTAATAGATAAATGCTTGACTATATGCCTAGATGCACAATTTTCATCTTAAAAATTGCTTGACCTTTTGCTTGACTTGCTCTTTGATTCTTTCCTTGAGTTTGGAAATAAATCTAAGGTTATGTCCCTTTTTCATAGCTTAAAACTGAATTCCCTTGATCTATGTCGTGAATGGCAAATCCATGGTAAAGGACCATTGGAATGAGCTAAAACACGATCAAAGAACCTAGCTGTGGATTCACAAGTTTTCCTCTATTCTAAGGATTCTTGAATCATAATTTCTATCTTTTCACACAGGTATCAAGTGGATCATGATGAGTTTTGAGCCATGATCAAGGTGAAGTGCTTTTCCTTGATGGACTACATGCCTTCTCACATTAGATCGAGTCAAAAAGATGAAAAATATAAAAATGTGCAAAAGAGGCTTGGCCGCCCACAAAATCCCAAAAATATCTATATAGTTCTCACCCAAGCCTAAAAATAGAATGCTGATGATAAAAGCCTGAGTCTGAACAATAAATGAGTGTTATTTTCCCTTTTAGGAGAGTTGAGAATGGTGCCCATACGGTGTATGACTGTGATCATGAACGCGGATATGTCGTTCCTGGTAGTACCACTCTAAAAGCTCATTCGAGAGTCACTAGGAACCCCCTAGGTGACCTATAAGACAATCTCAGTAGCAGGGTTGGTTCGGGCGCAGTACGAGGAGTTCATCTCACTGCTTTGGACCAACTGGTCCAGACTGCAGGGACTGTTGCTCACTACATGGACCAACCTGACGCAGATCAGGATCCTCAGAAGTCATTAGAGTCTTTTTTGCTTTGTTTCTTAGGACATGAATAAGTAAGAGGCGTGGTATTCCTGATTGGTTTGCATGGATTCATGGTGATGGCTCATTGCTCATCACCCGTGTGATCACCTGTGTGACAACTCTTTCATGTTTAAATAATTATGGTTCAAACCCTCATGAGTATCGACAGGTTGTAGTGGATTTGCTTAATCTTGCATGGAAACTCTTTGATCTTGCTTTGTCAGGATTGTGCCTGACAGGTGGGGGTTTGTTCTGAAATGACATGGATCAGGAGAATTGATGTTTTAAACTATTTTTCTTAACCTTAGCATTTATTGCCAAGCTTAATTTGGATGTTATCTTTTTATTCTTTGAGCCCAGTCTTGCTTGAGGACAAGCAAGTTTTAAGCTTGGGGTAGTTGATAACACCCAAATTAGCGCATATTTTCTATGCATTTTATCTATAGTTTTGTGCCACTTTAGTCTTAATATGCACTCTTTTGTTCATGTTTTATGCTTTTTGTCTCGTATTAGATAAAAGTAGTAAAAATAGCCAATAATGTAGCTAATTAGCCAATTTTTGACTTGTAGGCACCGAAACTAGCCAATTTTATGACTCTTAAGCACCGAACCTGAAAAGACAAGAATTCCAGTAGCTGGCCAATACGGCTACCCGATAGGGCCTGGCCGATATAGCTGCCCGATATGACCTGGCCGATACGGCTGCCTGATAGGGTCTGGCCGATACGGCTGCCTGATAGGGCCTGGCCGATACGGCTGCCCGATACGGTCTGGCCAATACGGCTTCCCGATATGGTCTGGCCGATACGGCTGCCCGATACAACCTTCCTGATACAGCTGCCTAACACTCCCCCTGCCCGACACGGTCTTCGGGCGATAGTCATATTTTCCCACCTGATGCCTCAAGATCGAAGCCACGGATGAAGGACACGTGAACTAATAAAAGCTACAACTCTCATCAACTCGCTGTCTATAAATAGAAGCTGCCAACCTACAGAGCAAGGGGGGAGCCAGAGGGAGGACCCTGCAAGAGCTAGTTCCTAGACCAAGGAGCTAGTGTGTCGAGTTCCCCAAAAGTCTATTGCCCGATACGGTCTGCCCGATACGGTTGCCCGATACGGTCTAGAGAGAGAGCCAAGGAGTCCAGAGGGACGAAGAGAAGACCCAAGGGCTGAGATCCGACCTGCATAGAGGCCGAGGAGAGAGATCCACCTCTCCTCTATGGGCTATATCTCTTCCCTCTTCTCTTTCATTCTACTGCATTCCTTTTTTTCTTGTACAAACAATGTTTATCCATCTTTGTTCGGTGCCATCTATGCTTGTCTGTGGCTGGTTAGCTCCATCTTGGCTATGTAGCCTGATCTGGGCATGTTTATATGCTTTTTCCTTAAGCAAGTAGATTCATACAAGATCTAGTATGTTTCATGTTCTATTTTCTCTTTCCAAGTTATGATTGCTAGTTTGGTTGATCTCTTACTCACTTGAACTGCTATTTCTGCATGTATCGAGAGATCCTTTGTAGGAATAGCTAAGAGACGATAGTTTGGATCCGAACCTGAGAGGGGGAAGATCCGAGGTATTCAGTTCCTAACACCCCAGAATATTCTAAGACCCGAGAGGGAACTTAGTGTATTCTGAGGTATTGATATGTCATCCCTCGAGAGAGGGTCATTGACATATTAGTCACACATCGCGAGAGCGAGTGGGACGACCCCATAGGACAGATGCCACTGTGCGTACTAGATGCTTGCTTGGGTGTTCGAGGGTTGTCTATGCCTGAGAACGAGTGCATAGACTGCCCCATTTGTGGTTACATAGCCAGGAACTCTCTTTCTCTGATTAGTAGACTCACGAGCTCTATTTGTTTTGTTTTATATCGTGACAACCCGCTAGATTATTTCTAGCAATTACTTTTATCGACTTTTGTCTTGGCTTATCTGACTAAAGAACGAGATCTGTGGTGTCCTAAACGTCACCACGTCCCTATGTTTGACCCCGTATATCTACTTTGACCCTGTAATAAAGTTGCGAGGGCCTAGAAGGTTTCAGGTTATAAATTTAAAGCTTGATTCCTTCCTTTGTCCCGTGTTCATTTTCGGACGCGCGAAAAAGGCCGATCAGCAACCTCAAGCATCTTCTCCAACCTCTTCAACTGAGGCGATACTGTCATCCAAGCAATCTCAACAGACCTCGACCTTGCTGCTTTGTAGACCACGACCATCCTACACCACGGTCACGGAAACTACTTCAAATATCGTGACCAGGAGCCTATGTTAACAACCGTGACTTAGCTAACCAGTAGATACCGTGACCTTCACCCCACAGAACCGCACCCACGGTCTGCAGCAGGGTGGAACCGCAATCCTAGCCGCCCTACTCCTATAAATACCCACCAATCCAACCCTCCAATGCATTGTCTCCCACCGCCATCCAGGTTGTGCCTATCAGCACTCAACCCATGGGGGAGAAAGATCCAAACCCCATCTACCCCTTCCCGCCATGCTGCGCCCACACACTCGACCCCTGGTGGTGGCATGATCTTAGCTGCCAAGACCCTCCCCCGCTGGCCTAGGACCTGAGGTGGAAACCCATATTCGACGGCTACCATCCATTCAATACCATCCATCCAACCGTCCACCCAGATCTAAGGTGAAAACCCAGATCCGGTCGGGTCAACCATTCATCCACACCCGCCTACGCCACCATCATGTCCACGAGCTGCTCCTCCTGCTGCGAGCAAGGACCATGAGGAGAGAGAGAAGGTTGAGAGAGAATATCTACCCCGTCTTCCATGGCATCCTTCCCTCCTCGTCTAGATCTACCCCGATGTTGTATAGAAGATCATTTCTCCACTGAGCTGCGATCATCTTCTTCACCATGCTCATGGTGGTATCTTCTCTCTCTCTTATTCTTCTTGTTTCTTGCATCATGAGCGAGTAGTTTCCTTTCGCTGGGGTGCGGGGACTAGCCCCACTGCCCATGCTTACATGTTCAAATATTAAACCTTCCATGGCATGTATATAACTTTTCATTTCATTGTTAATCGTCGATGTGTGTTTGTGGATTGATCACCTGCTTGCATTTATCTTGTTCGTTCCTATGTTGTGAGAACTTCAATATGTAGGATTTGAATGTCGATTAATGCACTTGACTCCCTGACTAGAAATAGGATGGGATTCTCTGAGGTCGTAAGTGAATGATCCATGAGGGGACGAGCCATCTAGCCCACGGTGACACTTCTGTGTGCCTAAAAATCCTAACGGAGGGTCGCAACTTCAGTTGGATATCTGTATCTTCAGAACCATAAGTGTATGATCTGGACGGTGATGAGAAATCTGATGCCTAAGGTGATGCTTATGCGAACCTGAACATCCCTCTGGGAGGGTTCGCAACAGTTCTATTTGGATAGTTAGATCTTGCCTGGATGTTTGTGTTTGGATATGTTTGCATGTGCAGCGGTGGTGAAACTTGATACCACCCCAGTGATCCCCATCATTTATCTTTAATCTACTTGTAATCCTTCTCTTTACTTTCCTTGCATTTAGTTTAATTAACTTCAACCCAACCTTTGTTCTAAATATTAGTCTTGATTCAACTAGATTCGACTAGTAAAAGATTATTAAAAATGTTGTCCCTTGGGATTCGATCCTCAACTATACTGCGATAAGACCCGTCTGCTTGCGGGTGGTATTATTGCATGAGGTTTTGGTTAAAAACTTAGGGATTTCAGCCCCGAGTGAGTTTGTTAGTGCGATAATAGACCACGTCAATTGATAAGCTGAATCAAAGCACTATCAACGACAACAATATATTTAGTATGATGCAAGCACACTAGGAAGAATGACTGAGCATAGATATGTTATGCAGAAACATAACAAAAATCATTGATCAACAACTATGAAGTCTATCTAACCTTATAAGGAATGTAATTGAGACAATCATGTCTAACACATAATTTCAAGTGGGTGTGAAACTATTATGATAACCAAACTCAAGTCAGGAACTTCCTTGATTTCACAACTGTTGAGGCTCAACAAGAAAATATCCCAATTTCTAACCATCAACCAGAAACAATCGAGGCGGAATAAGAGAAAATCCCTACAACTATTCCTGAGAATACAACCACAGAGGAGAAAGGTAAATGGAATAAATTGGCCAAGGATGAGGAAGCATAGTTTAATGAAGATGTTCATACCAATACAGACCCATATGCTCCTAGGATTCCTTTTCTGTATAAATTGCCCAAGGCTCACCTGAGTAAGAGGTATAACAAATTCATAGAATATCTAAATAAGTTGTACTTTGATATCCCATTTCTTGATGCTATTGATGAAATATTGACTTACGCAAAGTTCTTCAAGGATCTTATAACCAAGAAAAGGAGAGGAGATGAGATAGAGTAAGTCAAACTAGAAAAGATGTCAAATGATATTGTGCAAGAAAAGATGCTCACAAAACATAAAGATCTAGGATCATTCATGGTCACATTTAATGTGGTAGATGATGCAGAGAGGAAATAATTGTTTGATCTAGGAGCAAGAATAAGATGATGTCTCTAACACAACACAAAGAATTAGTCTGATTGACATGGTAAAAATTGATATGAGAATCTAGTTATCTGATCACACCTTCACAAGACATGTTGGAATTGTCAAAGACAGTCCAATCATAGTTGTAAGATTCTTTACTCATTGTGACATTGTTGTAGCCGATAGTAGACCAATCCTCTCTAATGATCTTTAGAAGACCCTTCCTTTCCACCAGAAGAACACTTATAGATGTGGAAGTAGGTATTATAATAATCAGAGTTGGATACAATCACATTGATTTTAGGGTCTAGGATTCCATGAAGGGGCCATCCTATTCAAATCCATATACTTTATTGACAACTACAATCAACTTTCTAAAATAAGAAAAGAATTCTATTTTGTACCCTTTAATGAGGTCCATCACTGATCAAACATCTAAGTTGATGACCCTAAGGTTGAGAAATTACTATAATACCTAGATACAGACAGATGATGATATAGATAAGGATGATGAAATTTTTAACTATTCTTCTCTAGAAAAGACTCTCGTTGATAAGCCCCCAAACCTTTTCATGAGTTGAATCAACTCATTGAGTGTCTTCTTTATGAATTCTTAGGTTGCAAAGGAATAAATCATGTCATTGTAAACTTTGCCTTATACGAGGAAGAAAGATCACTTCTTTCTTAATTAAGGTTGAGAATGGAAGTGATTAGGTATCATGTGGATGACATACAAGGATTAAACCTTTCTAACCTTTATGCACATGATACATCTGGAAGAAAATGTTAAGCCTTTAGCCCAAGGACAAAGGAGGATGAACCAAAATCTATGAGATGTTCTTAAGAAAGAGATTATCAAGTTGTGTGATGTAAGAATTAGATATTTTGTTAGTGATAGAAAATGGGTAAGATGTGTCCATTTGGTACCCAAAAAGGGGGCATGACAAAGGTGAAAGTAGAAAATGGTGATTAAATATCAACCATGACTGTAACTAGGCGAAGGATGTGTATCAAATACAGTAAGCTCAAGTTAGCTAATAAGATATGCCATTTCCCCTTTTCATTTGTCAACCAAGTGCTTGAATGTCTAGCCCACCATTCTTATTTTTGTTATCTCAATGGCTATTTAGAATTCTATCAATTACCTTGTCATTTGGATGATCAAGTGAGGACAACATTTACCTACTTATGTGGTACTTATGTTGAATGTTGTTTTCCTTATGCAATGTAGCTATATATTTTCAAAGGCATATGATTTCTATGTTTTTTTATTTTCTTGAAAATATTATGGAGATATACATGAATGACTTCTCTATTTATGGAATATCTTTGAAAAATTCCTAGAAACTTATCTTTCGTACTAAAGATATGTGAATAGAAACACCTCAGCTCAACTGGAGAAGTGTCATTTCATGGTTTAGGAAGGAACTATGCTAGGGAAAAAGGTCTCTAAGAGGGGGATAGAGGTTGAATTCAGCAAAGTAGAAGCCATATCCAAGCATACCCACTACCTAAATTAGTGCAATGAGTTATATATTTTATTGAACATATCATATACTGCATACGCTTCATCAAGGACTTTCCAAAATTATCCCAGCCCCTTATATGTCTTCTCATGAAAGATGCCACCTCTGATTTTTTATGAGAACTGCTTAAAAGCCTTTAATAATCTGAAGCATGCTCTCACCACAACAAAAACAATTCAATCTATGTATTGGGATCTTCCATTTAAGTTGATGTATGACGCAAGTGATTATGTGTCTTGAGATGTGTTGGGATAAAAGAAGGACTACTAAAATCATGTAATCTATTACATTGGCAAGATGCTAGACGAATCCCATGTAACTTATACAATTGATGTATGAAACATGGATTATATTGGGACCTTCCCCTTATCATGTGACAACCAATATATTTTGGTTGTGATTGATTAAGTGCCTAAGTGGATCAAAGCTATGAAAACTGTCGCCTGTGATTCTGAAGCAGTGATGGAACTTTTCAACAAGGTTATCTTTCCAAGGTATGGAGTACCCAGAACCATAATAAATGACAGGGGATCCCACTTTGTGAGGAAGAAACTTGAATCACTCCTAATAAAGTAAGTAATGAAACATAAGGTTGATACACCTTATCATCCCTAGATATCTAATCAAGTTGAAGTCTCAAATAGGCAAATCAAGTAGATCCTGGAAAAGACAATGAGGAAGTCAAGGAAGCATTGGTCTACCAATCTAGATGATGCCTTATGGGCATAAGGAAAACCTACAAGACACATATATAGACACTCCCTATAGGTTGATATATGGAAAAAAAGCCACCTAACATTGCAACTAAAGCACAAAACTTTTTGGAAAATCAAGTCTCTTAACATGAACCTAGACATGGAACAAAAAGAAAATATTCCTACAACTCCAAGAATTAGAGGAGATGCGACTACATGCCTATGAGAACACAAGAATTTACAATGGGATAACGAAGTTTTGAAACAATTCATACCTGAAATAAAATGATATCAATGAAGGGACAACATCTTGCTATTCAATTCTCAATCATGTTATTTCCAGAGAAGCTTAGATCAAGATAGTTAGGACCATTCACAATTATTAAAGCCTATCCATCAAGAATGATGGAGCTTTTTAGTAAGAACTCTGGGACTTTTCCGGTGGATGGACTCAGAGTGAAAAGGTATTGTGAAGATGAAGCATTTACTAATAGAGTTGAACTGCAACTCCATGATCCATAGACTCATACCTAAGAAATAGAGAAGTTCACGCTAATGACTCAAAATTAGCACTCCTTGGGAGGCAATCCAATGATCTTGAACCTTTCTTGTATTTTTCTAAGTTTTAACTTTTCAATTACCTATTTTGATATCTTCTCCCTTGTTTTCCAACAAGCATTTCCTAATCTTTCCTTTAATACAACTTTGTTTTGTGAAACTTTTAATATGTTAGCATTAGTGTGAAGGTAGATTGAGTACATGAATTTCATGTATTAGATGAAAGAAACTGACAAATCAATGAGATTATGAGGATTTAGAAAAGTCATCAGTTCAAGAGGCCAGTCGTCCCATCAGTCCTTTGACACAATTTTTTTTGTCATAATAGTATTGCATTATCATTGGTTAACTAAACTGAGAAGAGAATCAATTTTTAACACTCAGAGACCTCACTATAATACAATTAATAGACTTTTCATTGGTAGGCACCCTCAAAGATTATCATTGATGAGAAAAATGTGTGTTTTTCCATTAGCATATTAGATCTAAACGCCATCAGTTTACAACCAGTCCATGTCATCATTCATTAGTCTATGATTCCATTGGTAGACCACCCAACTTTTTTCATGAGCAATCCACCCAGGCTATCCTATCATTGTTAGATGCCTCATGTCATCCAAGTCAGTAGTCAATAAACCAACAAATTGGTGGGCCCCGCAACCCCTTAATACCTAAAGTGTAAAAGCCTCGGGAGGGGGCTATAGTGGTACTATTGCAAACCCTAGCAGAATAAGAAAGAGAATTAGGAAGATCTCCCCTAATAGTTGGCCATGCTACATACTTTTATCGGTGGAACTCCCTCTTATTTTTGTCAGTTGGTCATTGCCTACCTTCCTCCATAGGTAGCTAGCACTCATCCATCGACAAAAACCATCCAACTTTAAGATCCATGATCAACTTTGTCACTGCTCAGAACAAAAGATAAATTTCCCTCCCCTAAGCCAAAGCTTGATGACGAAGCTCGTTTTCTCAACATTCCAAAGAACTCCGTCAACATTTTAGCTACAACTATTTCTGCCGCCTTCAAAAAGAGGAAAAGCCATTGTGAGAAACACTAGGGAAATAATCATCGTCGACCACCACTACTCACTGTGGAACAACCATTTACGGACCATAATCGAGTAAGAAAATATAAATGCTCTTCCCATTTCATTCATGAACATTGTTTGATGATGATTTCCATTTCCATCTAGTGTCACTAGGTTTAATCCTGGCCATATTCTTTTCTCTCTTCTTCTTAGTGGACTCAATTAGGTGCATCATAGATGATTCTCATTGATTTATCACTTTTATCTGACATGTTCTCCCTTTATCTTCTTTTTGACAATAGATTCTTTTTTCAATCTAGGAGGGAAGTGATATCATTATTTGAAAAACCTTCATTTGTATCTTCTTGCACTAATTTCAACAAACAATGACACATGACCCTTTTTCTTCAGTTGAGGGGCTAGATTTTCATCAGTCGACAACTACCCATCTGGTCCTGCTTTCACTGGTTCCTCATTTTCATCAGTTGATAGAGCCTAGGTTCTTATCAATTATCAACCTAATCCTTGTTACATAGTTGATAAAGATCATTATATAGTCATTTAAAACCATAACCCCCTGCATGGTTCTGAAAGAACATCTATATAAGATAGAAAATCTAAAGGCCAAAGTTGCACAATACATAGAAGAACATGGAGACCCAGATGCATGGAGTAGGAAGGTCATATATGGAAACAATCACCTAAAGCATGTTCAGACACATAACCCTTAGGATTCATCCCAAGAAACTAATTTAGAAGCAACTAAGTCTTTATTAATATATACAATCTCATGACGTTGCATAACCCAAGAAGAGGAAAATTATCAACCCCTTCTCTATTTGTGAACAAGCAAGGAAACCAGAACAACCAAAGGTGGACAACACAACACAAAAAGGTCTAGTAAGCGGCAAGCAACAGTGGTCTCAAATCACAACCACATGGTGTTGTAGACAACGCCAACACTCTATAGCTACCAACGACCACATCCTTCATACAACCTGACAATTATTTTGAGTCAAGAGACATGAATAACTGGAGTTGGGAATTAATGGATAGAAGGAGGACATTCAAGGAAACAAGGTATGGTTGCATCAATACTTTGACAAAATTGGGAATCTAGTATATGGTGAAAGATCTCTTGTGTGTTGAAAACTTCTATAGAATTTGCTTCAATGATGAGAGGTCATACAAGGATCTCACTTATAATTCTTATCATCCTTAAAGAAGATTTCGGTCAAGAAGGAAGAAGTTAAACAATGTGGAGGATCCTACAAATTGGAATTCAAGATGATGAAAAAGGATTTTATACTAACATGTTTAATATTAAATTTTACCAATAAAATGAATAGGCTTCACTTTCCAACAAGCTTAAATCTGATAGTGAAGTTAGAGGGTCCATCACTGACAAAACTTGGGAGCAGCTGACATGTGAGCTGGTTCATAATCTTGATCACTTGAAAGATTCTTGAGTGCACTCTACAATCATACACATTATCCACAAGATCATCACCTGCCGATATTCACCAAAGCTGGCACGGGGAATATGACTAGATTTGGACTTCACATCTTGTAGAGTATATTAGAAAACAACCTGTGAATATTAGAAGACTTCTAACTAATAAACTGGCAGTGACAAGAGGTCTTGAGGGATATAAGAACTCTACATGAGTGGTTAGGGATAACATATACAACATATGCTTAGGTGCCCTAGGGTCCTTAAAACTTCATAGAGGCCAAAGAAGATTGCTTTATGGATGTAAGATACCTGACATCAATAAGTATTCTGGCGAGAAAAAAGAAAAAAATCTTCTATAGATTCATAAATGAGCTAGTATGATAGTGATGAACTTGTCTTCTCTATGGGTGATATCCTTAAAATGAAGTCAACGTCCACCACCATGCCTCAATCTAATGATTTCATAATAGAAGTGGCAACCTTGTCAAAGAAGGAAAACCATCAAAACATGCCAAAAAGAGAAAGACTATTATCAAAATCCCCAAGAAAAATATAATAGGCCCAAGAAGGGAATAGGTTACCTCATCCCAGCCTTAGAAAAAATACCATTAGAAAACTTGTTGACTACTCCATCTATCATCCAATCAAAATAGCTCGTAACCATTCCCCTACTGACACAACTAGATAAGGATTCGATCACCATCATGTCTAATACCCTAGTAGAAGAACTGAAAAGTGCAAACGCAGAAAACTAACCTAAAGAAACCCCTAAATGAGTCTACAACATGGGAAAACACAATAGAAGATTGCATCTAAACACTCAACAACACAAGGAAGAGAAGAAGTCAACAAAGAGACCCCAATTTGATGAACCCACTCAACCAACTGAGGATCCTGAAGGAGATCTTAACCAACACATTGGAGGTGAAGAGCCACATTCTCCTTCAACAAAAACACCAAACAAAGATGCTATCCCAAGGATGCCCACTTCTATGAGTATGAAAATGCTAGATGCCACAAATTCACAAAAATCCGATAGCAAATTGACACTATGCATGAAATGGTTTTTACATCAACAAATAATATTTCCAATTTATCTTTAGAACTGCAAGTACTGACCACATAGGTCAAGGAGGTGAAGATGCAAATACAACCATTAGAACACCTACCTTAGCACCTAGATCTATTAGCAGACAACCAACACCATATGATGGATGCCATGATGAACATTTCACAAGATCACAGAGCAACTAAAAGAGCATGACTAATTGTGTTAGGAAAATGACCTGCTACAAAAAAACCACACCTATGAGGATCTTAAGAAGAGGAAGATCCCTTCAACCTCTTCCATGCCTACACTGCATGAGGAGTTGAATGCCAAAAGGCAAAAAGACCCAACATGAAACAAAAAAGCACTCTCCATCTGCAAACAAGAACACTGACATAGACTATTATGTGGAGTTAGAATTGATATTCCAAGGTGCCACTCAATCAACACCACCACCAGAGGATTGTGCCACTATGGTTCTCTCACACCACTATGCAAAAGGAGACTATGTGTACAATGCCAAAAACTTTTAAGATCATGATCAAGCTAACACAAACTCTGTGGACTCACCAAGATAGTAAAAAAATGTGTCAAGGTAACCAAGGAGAATAAATATAACACAACTATAAGGGGTATAGTTTTAAAATGAAAATGAGGCAGTTGTAAATGCTATGCAAAAGAAGAAAAAAGCACAAAATGAAGCAATACATGAGCTTGTCCTATGTCATATGAAGAAGTGATGAAGACTATGGAAGATGTGTTGAATGTACTTGAATATATCTTCACCTATATATCTCCACCACCCTTCATATATAAAGATGTTTGTGGAGAAATCACATCCCACCAACCTGTAGTACAACCTGAAGAAGGCATAGTATATCAAGGTGATATGGATAGGGAATGTCACGAATAGAGAACTTTTGATTATGACATGGGAGACATACACAATCTATTCAAGGACATCCCCTACAAGAATAGATAAGAAGGTCTTCCCTGAGCCAGATACCACTCATGACACCATCGAGGTTGCACCTCCTCTTCTCCCATCCAAAATGAGAGAGATAGACATGACATTCCTTCAGATATGCTCCCAAGGGACATCCAGATTTTGGATGACATTCTTGACAATGACAAGTCCAAGAGTGATGTGCTATATCAGAATTAAGGGTGCATCATGACTGGGAAGACCTAAGAAAAACATTCAGGGCATAGGCCTTCATCAACAAGAGTTCTTCAAAGTACTATGTGGGATTATTATATGAGAATTCATGCACATAGACCATAAAGGGCCACTCTTCAATGCTACACTGAGCCTCTATGAAGGAAACTCCAGAGCACCCTCATTCAATGAACCCACCTCAACACTGAGAAGAAACATGAACATAAAGCTCATCATGCTGCCTTACAACGGTAAATATCATGGGACGCCATTAGGTGTTGACCTAGTCAAATGTCATGGTATAATATATAATAGCACTATAAGAGATCTAGTTGATTCTACTCTATTTCTAAAACACACTTCTAGAAACTTTTTGATCATACAAATTGATGTTGATGATATTATCTTTGGTAAAATTGATCTTGATCTTTGCAAGGAGTTTAGTTCTCTTATGCAGAGTGAGTTCAAGATTAGAATGATGGGGGAGCTTACTTTCTTCCTCGGATTCCAAATCAAGCAAACTAAGGAAGGTAACTTCATTAGCCAAGGCAAGTATAATAGTGAACTACTTAAGCACTTTGGGATAGAGAACATCAAGACAATGGACACCCCCATGTCAAGCTTCACAAAGATGAAGAAGGTGTGAAAGTGGATGAGAAGCTCTATAGATGTATGATTGGAAGTTTACTTTATTTAACTGCCTCTAGACCTGACATATTTTTTAGTGTTGGCTTGTGAGCTTACTTTCAATCAAGTCCAAGAAAATTACATCTCAAAGTGGTTAAGAGGATTTCAAGGTATCTAGACAAAACTCAAAAACTTTGGAATATGGTATCCCAAGTCAATGGACTTTACTCTTAATGCCTATAGCGATGTTGGTTATGCAGGGTGCTTGATATATAGAAAGTGTACAAGTGGAACTTGCTTCTTCCTAGGACCATGCTTGGTTTCTTGGTTCTCCAAGAAACAAAGCACAGTGGCTCTTTCAAGTACCAAGATTGAATACATTGCAGCTGGGAGTTGTTGTGCCCAAGTCACATGGAAAAAGAAAATGCTCCAAGACTTTAACATTCATTTTGATGCTTATCCTATCTATTGTGACAATACTTGTGCAATTAATCTCTCTTATAATTCTATATTGCATAGTAGATCTAAATATATAGAGGTCCATCATCACTTTCTTTGTGACCACATTGTCAAGAAGGATATCTATATCACGCATGTAGATACAGAGAATTAGCTTGCGGACATTTTCACTAAACACTAGCTAGAGAGAAATTTACTTTTATTATATCAAAACTTCTCATAACTGCTCTTGATGATATAGACATGCAATCTAGCTATATGTTATCATTATTATATGTTTCTTGCTTATAATTGGCCATGTTACTTGAAATCGCTAAAATTGACATGTTTTCATGCCTTGTTTCACTTGTTTTTGGCTATTTCTTGCAAACAAATATTTTATTGCAAAATAGTATCCAATGATGAGTGGAATGTGCCTAAGTATTTCATAATGCATGAAAAGCTAGAACAATAAATTTATATGGCTCTTTATAGGCTTAGAATTCAATTTTCTATGTTTTAGATATAGGATGACCAATCGTTCGAGTTTGTCCTGATACAACTCGACCTATCCCTGGCTGAGGACTGAGATATATCTCAGCATTGGTCAAGTTTTCGACACATAAAACTCAATTGAACACATGACTAGATGCAAATTAAAAAGGGCAATCAACCAACTTTTCTCCCTCTCAACTAGATAAAGTCAACTGATAGCCGACCTCTAATTCTTGTCCTCTAACCCTAGGCTAGCCCAACCCCTTCTACAACCTTCCTAGCCTCTGATTAGCCCTCATTGCCTCTCCTAATAGTGATGTAGGTGGTTTAGTGACCTACTTGTGGTGTTTTCCTTCTTTTTTGGTGGTCTTTGCGTCTCAATCCGACCTAGATGGTCTCTAACCATAGGAAAGTATCCACCCCAACTGGAGCTCCATCTTCCTCCTCTACTCCTTGTCATGTCACCTTTGATGGCACCTCCTTTATACCGTCTGAAGTTGTGAATATGTACAAGTAACTCCTTCCTAGGAATCCCTTTCCTTTTTGTGCCTTGTTTGAACCTCATTTTGCAACAACTGATGTGATTAAGGAGGTTACTAGGGTGTTCAAAGCACATCATCTTAGTGCTTTGTGTGTAGAGAGTGTGTGCTTCTCAAATATCATGTTTATCACAAAGGATGTCCACGATTTTTATGCCAATTTTACGTGGAACTACAACACCCATGTTCCACCCCCTGATACCCAGGTCCTCCTGATGTCGATGATATTTGATACCAAGATAAAAATCTATGAGGATTCATTGAATACTTATTTCTCCACTATTGACATCGTCGCTTCTTGGGTGACTTCCTATCCCTCTTTCCATGACTTGTTGCACCTTTAGATGATGACAAGGATTACCAGCTAGAACCCAAGGATGATGATGTTGATGATGACTCAGTTTATATAGATAGCCTAGTTGTTTAGTTCTTAGTCTATAGCATTCTTATCTAGATATATCTCTATATACTTTGTATGCATTGGATATTTGGGCACTGTAACTAAGGTTTACTATTTTTCCACATCATTGTTTTGGCTGGTTTGTAGTTTTCTTGTCGAAAGGACATCTCTAGTGTTGTAATCTTAATTTTATGTACCTGAACTCTTTCTTTGATTACATCTTATGAGTTGATGGTATGTGCTCCCTATTTTGATTATGACTCTAGATTGCTTGTTTGTCTCCTCTTTGTCTCTATTTGGTGCTTGCTTTAGTGGTTGCTTGTGTAGTTTGTGCCTATGGTGAAGGCCCGTGTTTTACAGATCTTCTACCCCCTGCCTTTTTGAAATGACAAAGGGGGAGAAGAATATGAGATCTCGTGTGCTGCAAGTACCACATGGGAGAAATGAGCTCAGCCATATTGAAATTAATTACTTATGTGATCCTTTTCTAGTCAATTATTTGTAATATTATGTCACTTGCTAGAGGACCATGTAGTATACATATGTGCTATGGTTGTTTGTGGAAAGACTATCCTTACATGTAGAAGTAAGAATGAATTGAGGAGAAGTAATTAACTTTTTTAATTCATGTACCCCCTTGCAATTCACAAGGTAAAGGTTTTAATTTTCATATCCTTTTCAATATGTTGAGGAATGGTTTGTCACTATCAAAAAATGGGAGAATGTTGACCTGAGAGTTATAAATTATCCATATATTTCAATAATGACTTAACCATTTCATTCATATGTATCTAATCTGTCTAATTGAGATTGATTTCATGCATTACATACATGAAAAGGATCAATTAAATCAAGCCCTTGCTTGATCAAGTTCAAGTCAAAAGCAATGCAAATGCACTTTTTTGAAAAAGACCCTAAAACCCTTAGGATAATTTTTGTAATAATATTATATTGATGTAATGATTTGTAAGTAAGATGAGAAAAAATTAGGAGCCCTAAATTCAAACATTTAATCACTTTAATGGCATTTTCCAGAATTCATTATAGGGTGTTTTTCAGTCGAGTTTTTCTTGTAACAAACTCAAATGATCCCCTTGATGCATTTTGAGAATGTCCAGGTTTAGTCGAGTTTTCTACACATAAATTGATTGATCCCTGTATTGGACAAAATTAAATTTAAGCAATCGGCCAAGTTTCATGCAGAATGAACTCAACCGATGATTCAAATTTGCTTTGTCATATAGTGCAATCGGTCAAGTTAAATTTCCTGAAACTCGGCTGATTACACTGTATGGAGAATGTAGAAAAAGTGATTGTAACCATTAGAGTGCTACAAAACTTAAAATTATATCCATTTGAAACACCTCAAATGGCTAGAAAACTTTCCTTAGTGCTCCTACCCTCTAGTGGACACCCCAACTATAAATAGGACCTCTTGGAGTTCATTCCAAGGTTGCTCCTTCATGCTATTCAAGCTCCTAGATTAAGTTGAGTGCACCCAGCCCACTTGAGCCCCTTTCTCTCTCTTGTTTGCAAATCAAAATGTCTATATGAGTGAGATAGGATCTATGTGAGAGATATACTTCATTGTATACTTGTAAACCTTTCAAAGCTTCCCTTTCCCCAACCCCTTTCTTCAAGATCAAGTTGGTGAAAGCTTCTCCAAGTGAAGGAGAAGGTGTAAGCTTCTTCAAGATGTAGAAGAAGGTGCAAAAGATTCTCCAAGGTGAAGGAGAAAGTCAAGGCTAAAAATCTAGGAGTAGAAGTGGGTAAATCCTTCAAGATAAAAGACTCGGTGCAAGAAGGGGATCTCCTTGGAAAAGGTGTCTAGCTGCTTGCAAGAGTGGTTAAGACCTTATAGAGGTAGAAGACTCTAGCTCCTCCAGATAGGTAAGACCTTGGTTGGTTATTGGATCCATTGTCCTAAAAAGGAAGACTAGGCATCCTTTACCCATAAAAGGAAGGTCATATTGTATGTCTTATAATGGAATATAAGTATACATTGGTTGCAAAATCATAGGGATTGACCACTCTAGGTAGTGAATTGAATTTTTTCTAGTTTGGGGATGGGAGCCACTCTAAATAGCTTGTGTTCTTGTGTTTGTTCTATCTCTCTCATCCTTTCTATGTATGTTTCGTTTCACTATAAATTCAATATTTGCAATCCCATACATTGTAGGAACTTAAAGGTCTAATGAAATTTGTGCAAGTGTTTTTTAGCTCTATTCACCCCTCCCTCTAGAGCCCATTTAGTCCAACAAATTGAATTTCCATGCCTCGAGTTCATTCTAGATATCAGAGATGAAGGAATTAGAAAATCACTATACAACTTGACACAGATTGTAGGTTGAAGTAGTTCTCTATCTTTCATTATTATTTGGGTAGCAATGATGTGTGACTAGGCACCGATATTTGCTTGTGATGTCATAAATTAGTTATGGATATTCACTACCAACATAACAAGGAACCTATGGGGTCTCACACATATGATACACCTAGAAGAGGAGTTTAATCATGAATGATAATTAAATTGATTGCTAAAGTGTTTAGGTATTCCATTTAATAAACATTGGTTCAAAAATGACTGATTGGATAGTTGAACCGACTTGTTCAACTATTGAACCATTCCTTTGAGTGTGTCATGCCAATAGAACCAAGTTTGGAATGGACAATGAACCAACCGGTTCAGGAAGTGAACTGATCAGCTCAGGTCCATGAATTGGTCGACTCATGTTATGAATCGAGTTGTTGGTGAATCAATTTGATTGATTCAAGGATTTGTATTGACATAATTTTGTGCATTAAATCAGATTTTAATTGCCAATACAATTTTGATTGGGAAACATGATGAAATGACCGGTTCACTAGGTGAACCGATCGGCTCACTGGGTGAACCGATCAGCTCACATGCCAACGGATTGGTTTACTTGTGAACTGACCATTTCGCATGATGCAGGTTGTGAAAATTCATGGGATTTCAGTCCCTTCCACTCCCATACAGACTGGGAACCCTGACCCTCCTATAAATAGAGGGGTATTGGAGGCTTCCTAGAGATTC
The DNA here is from genome assembly GCA_963693085.1 of Alisma plantago-aquatica. Classification (NCBI taxonomy): domain Eukaryota; kingdom Viridiplantae; phylum Streptophyta; class Magnoliopsida; order Alismatales; family Alismataceae; genus Alisma; species Alisma plantago-aquatica. The sequence goes on from OY856411.1 coordinate 263,741,523, forward strand.
AACTCAATTACCTCTAACAATTATTGTCCTCTCTGATTGCAATAATCAGTAGAGAGCATGAGCAAGTTCTACCCGATAAAGGGAGGGATAACAAGGGAGAACGATTGTGGGAGAGCAAGTTGGTGACTGAAATACCAACGGGAGGGACAACTCCTTCATGTCTGTTCTACTAGAACGACAGAGTTCTAGGTGGTCTGTGTGGACTAATATAGAGGCGAGGTGGTTGTTGCATGTCTCTAAGAGGGCAACATCATCCTATAGTCTATGGTGGAGACCAAGAATTATTGTAGACACATTCCCAGTGCAACCAGGAGTGTTGTACTATTGCAATAAGGAATAGTCATTGGACTTGCTCCAAGACCAGGTATGAACTCATTAAACCATACTTCCCATTATATATTTGTTCAAATGGTCTTGCTGTTATGAGAATATAGATATATAAATTTGTGTTTCCGCTGTCTACTCTGTACCCATATTTTCCAATAGTGGTATCAGAGCCACGTCAATTTACTATTCTTTAGGATAATCGATATGATCATATTTTTGGTTTTCATCATTTATTTATTGCATACGATGTGAATACTTAAACTAGTTAATGTGGATATATGATCAAATACCACATATAATCCCAAACTAATATATATATATATATATATATATACAATTTATACATGTCTGCCTAAAAGTGAGTTTTGACGGTGAATGTGTAGCATAGTTATGGCCAATAACCCAAATATGTGTGTGTGATTGTATGGTTATTTTGTTCCCATTTTATCTCAGTATGCATACCGAGCCTCTACCTTCTTCTTCCCAATGTAAAATTATCATTCTTTTTTACCATTTCTCCCCTCAAATGTAATTCGATATTTCTTATTACCATGTAATAGTTTGATAGCAATAGGATAATTTTTTTTGCAACGACAAAGATAACAATCAACATCAGGCAAGTTGACCATTTTATGTGATGAGATGACTGACTTGAGGACCGAGGAGGGCAGATCATAGGACGAATGAACTAACCAGCTGATGGACCCAACTGACTATTTGGAGGTGTCTAGACATCGATTGGATAGGAGGCTAGATGACCACTTCAGACGACCAACTGAGTGGCCAAGAGGTGAGCCGACCGGTTCAAGGGTTGAACCGATCAACCCGGACTGGCAAGCATAGATCTACACCAACAATAGGTTCATGCATGAGATGTAGGCCTAGGTGGTAGTGATTCCTTGTGGATCCAAGAAATTTCAGTAGTATGGCCATAACCATCACTAATGTTTTATATTGCATGTTTACGTTGTGGGATATAGCATGTATATGATATGTATATATATGTGGTGATTGGATAACATATATGTATTTATAAATATAAACTCCCTCAAATAATATATTAAGTCTTAGATGCTCTCCATAAGTATCACACTTGAAAAGTTTGATCGACCAAGTGTAGGTTGCCCAAGCGTGGTGCGTCATTCATCTTGTGGAAATGTGATGGTAGATATATAGGTTTTGCCCAAGCAAGGTGCATATCTATCGTGTTGGATTTTGGATTAGTCTAAATTGAGTATACTTAATGGGATTAAACACTAGAGGCATGCATATGACTATGACAAAGAATTATGCATATCATCTATCCTAGAATTGCATATGATAGAATTGGCAAAAGTTGCCTACCTTGATAATTAACTATGGATGCTGGTGTTGGCTGGGTAATAGTTGAATTAATTTAGATCTTTGCTCACTAGAGTGTTGTATGCCAAAATATTCTAAATTGATATGTGAGGACTATCAATTTGAATAAAATTGTGGGTATGATAGTTAATTAAAAACCTAATGGAATAACATCAAATTTTATAAATAAAATAAAATCAAGTCAAAATGAGTTTTTGACAAAATTGCAAATCTTTTTGTAGAATTAAATGGCAACACACAACAACACCTTTTCTCTATGATGAGTCCTTGAGAAGGACAAGTTAAATGGGAATAACTTCCATGAGTGGTTCAGGACATTGAGAATTGTTCTCACATAGGAGCGCAGGCTCTATGTCCTAGAGTCACTAGAGCCAGAAGAACCTCTTCCCAATACTCCTAAGGCTAACAAGGATTCTTACAAGAAGCATATTGAAGATGTCATAGATGTCAAGTGTCTGATGCTATGTTTTATGAACTATGAGTTGCAAAGACAACATGAGAACATGAATGTAATTAAGATGGTGACACATCTTAAGAACATGTTCCAAGATCAGGCTAGACAAGAGAGATATGATGTCTCCAATGCGTTGTTCAAATGTAACATGGCAGAAGGAGATCTAGTAGGTCCTCATGTGCCCAAGCTCATTGGGTATGTGGAGACCCTATCAAGATCAGGATTCCCCTTGGGTCAAGAGTTGGCCATTGATGTGATTCTGTAGTCTATGCTAGAATCCTACATTCAGTTTGTCATGAACTACAACATGAATGACTATGAAAAACATTGATAGAGTTACTAGGCATGTTGAGAATAGTTGAGACATAAATGAAGAAAGACAAGCCCAAGTCTGTGATGATGATAAACAAAACAAAGGGAAAGTATAAGGGTAAAGGTAGAGCTAATAAGAGTTCTAAAGCTGCCCAAAAGCCCAAATCTTCAGATCTCAAGGAAAAAGGAGGAGTAAAGAAGGGAGGCAAGTGTCACCACTATCACCAAGCTGGACACTAGAAGAGGAATTGTCCTCTATTCTTGGAGGAACTAAAGAAGAAGAAGTAAGAGGTGGAGGCCTCTACTTCAGGTATAAACATTATAAGATAAATTTGAATACTTCTTCATCTTGGTATGTGATACCAGATGTATATCTAACATATGTTGATGTGCATGATCTGATAAGAAGTAAAGCCTTTGTGAAAGGATAAGGACATACTGTGATGAGAAAGAGTTGATGCAACTTCAGTCTGCATTTGGAATTTATCTTAGCCTAATGGGCATGAAATAGAGTTGGTTGAACTGCTATTTCATTATGCCAATAGATAGAAGCATCTTACTTTATGCATCTTGTATGGGCAAGGATGATTATAAATAAAGAGTAGTCAATGCTTCTATTTCAAATATGTGATCTTGTATGGCAATGCCCCAAATGTCTTATGATCTTTACATGATTGGATCAAAAGATGAATTCTCATAATGTAAATGCCAAAGGATGATAATTGATAACTCAAACAACCAACAATTAATAGCATTATAAATTGGAACTGTTACAACCCCAATTTTTGGATTTATATTGATTGAAATGCAATTTCTCAATAAAATTTACATGTATGGAAATTGTATGATATTTGATAAATATATGGGTTCCTTTTGCAAGATTTCCCTTGCACATGTGATTTCGTGGATCCTAATGTATTAGTGAGTCCAATATGATAAAAGAGGAAGAAAAGTTGAAGGAAATCAAATAATGTATAAATAAGAAAAGAAATTGAGATAATGATGAAAAATATGAGAAATATGTGGAGAGATGTATGATTGATCATCATGGATGATATTTTGAATCCACACATGGTTTCTAATGATAAAATGAATCCAAATAAAGGAAATAAGAGAGTAAGAGAGAGAAAATATGAATAAAATATGCCTTATTAAGTGATAACTTGCATATGAAGAAAAGTCTCTCATATTTTCGAATTTGAGTCTCCAACTTCACACACATGTAGTTTAAGTCATAATTGACTTTTGTTTAAAATTTGGGATTAATTGGACATGTGGTTTGAGAATTATGATTTTTTAATGTTTCCTAAAGTGAGAGGGATATCATTAAATGTCACACTTTTAATCAAATTAGAATTTCATTTTATTTGGGTGTGTGTGATGTTGATCATTGGATTTGAGATCCAACGGTGCATGGTCATCTCCTTCCTTCAGTCGCATAAGGAAACAAGTCTATAGAAATTGGAATCTTCCTCGGCTCCGTTCTCACTCTCTGTTTCCCCTTTTCCATTGATTCCTTTCCAATTGGATTTGGGGGTACGAATCAAACCTGATGACCCCTGAATGTCCCAATTTTGGCACACAATTTGGTGTTTCCCCAAAGTGCCTATGGAGTTGTACTCCCTTAAGGAATGGATGAACGACCATGCTTATATAAGAAGGGATACTCCCTTTTGAAGATCTGGAATTGAACAAGAGGGCACATAGGAACTCAAAGGAGGTTTTCTTGCCACCAATTCCATTGAGAGACCTTTGTTTCCCCTCCCCTTGACCCAAGTACCATGTTTTCATCCTCCCTTCTCATCCTCCATGTTCGATGTGCCTTCGACCAAAATTGGAAATGCCAATGGCTTCGGTAGGGTCTGGCAGAGGTGCTGCCGCCTTCACCTGCCTCCCTAACGATGTGGAGCTCGAGGTCAACTTGCTGGTTGACCGAGTGCTAGTGCTAGACTCACATACAATAGTGAGACATAGGTTGAAGGAGGAGCATGCGGGAATGGCTCCTTTGCCCCCAAGCGCACGAGGACCGAGCCTAAGATCCCAGGGACAAAAGAGTCCTTTTCACCAACCCATCATAATGCTTGTATGAGGCGAGCCGCTCACGTGGTGGAAGCTTACTTGTAGAACCGAAATCTACATGGAAAACAAAAGGGGGCCAAATAATGATGTGGCACTCTGCTATTGGTCTAAAAGGTAATTTATCTTATAAAAATCATAATTAATGATTGGTATCTCGTATCAGGATAAGTTATATATGGGTTTTTATCAGAAAAACCCATAAAATTCATTAAAAATATAATTGAGGCCTAATTATGCTTGAAATTTTAAAAGTGTATAAAAATGTCATCTTTAATGGTTTTATTAATGAAAAACCCTAATATTTGATGATAATTAGATCTAATAACGTTCTTGGGATATTTTGAGCAAATATTAACATGTTGATGATAAAAGGAAGAATTAGATCTGAAAGGGATGATCTTTATGCATAATTGGCTTAATTTTGGGTTCCATGTATATGAAAGTATAATAATGGGCCAGGAAACCCTAATTTTGGTAATTATGACTTTTAATGGTTTTAATTGTGAAAATCCGTGAATAAAATAGAGATATGATGATCCTAGGCCAAGTTGAGAATAAAGAACCCATAATTTGGATAATTTAAGTAATTAGGGTTTTTATGAGTAGAAAAACTATTTTAGTGTTTGTTGACCTAAAAAGGATAAATATTGAGAAATTGATCTAAGAAATCCTAATGAATCCTAATGAGACTTAGAAACCCTAAAGGGGTTCCCAAGTCAATAAAAGGGATTATGAGGAGTATGAAATGATTCGATAATACATGCTTTCTAGGATTCAAATTGCTTTTCTTGACTTGGTTGATTGGACTGCATGTTTGGATTGGATATCTTACTTGACTCTTTGAGGCTTCTGAATCAAGTATGTGGTTATGCTTATGGCTAATCGCTCTAGTTTCACTAAAATTTTTGAGGTTTTACCGATTGTCTAAAATTAACTGCTTGGTTGACTTTTATTTCATGCAACTATAAAGTGACTATGACTATCACCATAAATATATGTGCATAACTAGCTCAAATCCTAATCCTCCTTGTAGCTTTGAGTAATTGTGAGAGATGGATAACCTAGTTATTGGTCTACCCTTGGGGTAGGATCATCAAGTTATCTTGAGTTGATGTTTGGTCTACCTTTGGGTAGGATCATACGACTATACAACTCTATGTCTTGGTCTACCTGTAGGGTAGGATCAAAAGGGGCTATTTGGGATCTACCATATGAGAAAGGTAGGATCCATGTCCGCTACAAGGACAACATTGAGGCAAAGATATGTTAGGATTGAGTAGTTACGTTTAAGATGTAAAGTTTGATCTATTAAGCAATAATTTGGTTACAATATATTGTTACAAATGGATGCAAGATTTTGGTTCCCCCACATACCAGTATAACTTATTATACTGACTGACATTTTGTTTGTCTGCGTTTTAGGAATATATGAAAGTGGATGAACATTTAAAGTGGCATTTGAAGAATAAAGCTAAATAAAGATTGGAGGATTTAGTTATATAGTACTCTACTTTGGGTAAAGTTCTAAACTCCTATTTTTTTAAGGTATGTTAAAGGAAAAAAATTATCCCATTTTAAGCTTAGTTGTGGTAGAATTTAGTAATTATTTTTGTTTATTTGCAAAACCATTCGATCTTATTTTGGGATAATGACACTAGCTTCTTAGCCTTCCTTAAATAGGGCTTGCTAAGGGGTGGGGTCATTACATTCAGTATTAGTGTCTAGTTTTCCATCTAATCTCTAATAATTATTAAACTTTATAAATTATTTAGAGCCCAAGGGAGTTATTAGAGGATTTTCCAAAGATGGAGGTGTCTAGAAAAGGATCACGATTTGGGGGCTGGCAAGATTTTCCTCCTCCCCACTAGTCGATTTACGAGGACTCTTGGAATCTGTGTGACTGTCTGGCCAAAATATGAGGATTTGACTCAAACTAATATACCTTTAGATTTTCTCTCATCTATTTTCATCCCTTCTCTATCCTTTTCAAAGAGAAATTGTAAGTGCTTAGGATTTTCTCTCTATTCACCTCCTCCTAAGCTTGAGGGTTAAGAGTAATAAGGATTAAGGAATCCTCCACTAAATAATAAAAAGCATGTAAGAAAGATGTCATGGACATAAGTCTAAATGATGAAACTTAGACTGAGGTTAGTTACATGCTTAGGTTGCATGGCCAGGTTGTTGTGCCCTTGGATACCCCTCAGGAGAATGTTGAGATTAGACCATATCATAGGAAGTGGAGGAGAGGGTTAACCTTGGAGGAAGAAGCCTCTAGGGAGAGGAAGAGACCTGATGCATCCTCTGAGGATGATGCTTAACCCAAAACCTTAAGCGGTGGATAGGGAAAGAGAAGACACGATGAGTTAGATATCATAGTTGACCATGCATGCAAGTAAGTGGGTTAGACATACATGCTTTATGTAGAGGCTTTGAGTATGCATGAGAAACATAGACTATCAGTGGTTGTTTGGCCCCTAGTGCCTTGTGGTAACCCAACCTTGGGTGGGTCGTACCTGTTAAGGGTGAGGGATGGCTCCCTCATAGAGAAGGTTAGTGGTGACCATATAGGAACCCTAACATGCATATATGAGTAGAAAAGAGGCATGCACCTACATAGAAGTGAGGGGCAACAAGGCTGGGAGCAGGTTTTAGACCTAATCCAGAAGGGTTATGCCTAATAGTTTATGAGATAGGCATGCAGAGCTTTGGATGATCTTGGCCAGACATAATTTTTGATAGTACGTTTCACCCAGGTAAGGATAGATGTGTATCCTTAAGAGCTTGACCCATCTTTTGAGAGAAAATCTCCAGTGGTAGGACCAGTTATAGGGTTATCTCGAGAGAGAGAGAGCGAGACCCTGATGAAGAAGGTTGGAGACTTATACTTTGAGACATGAGGAATCATGAGAAGTTTGGTATGATGTGGCCTAGAATAGATGACCCTGAGTAGATGTATGTGGTTGCCTCATGCATGACCCTTAGAAGCTTGTCGTACCTTGGATGCCTTTAGAGGAACCAAACCCCAGAAAAGAGAAAGAGGATTCTTGAACAAATGTATACATGATATGAGTGCCTACTTTTTGGGTGTAGGAAGGAGAGTTACAAAGACCCTGAAGAAGTATGGTATGGTAACGAGTTGTGAGGCCTTGCACCCAGTTGGTTGTCCTTGTGTAGGACTCTAAGGGTTGTTCACGTGGAAGAGTGTTGGGAAGTATATTCCATATTATACATGGGTTTGGTACATGTTTGAGCAATTGAGCATGCAATTTACATAATTGATGCATAAAGGGTGAGCATGTACATCCGAGACCCAAGAGGGGAAGTAGCAGTGCTTGGTGCACATGATGATCATGAGGCTGTTTGAGTTCATGGGAATTATAAGTAGCACCCCCATGTTTTAGAGCAAAAGGGAAACCCCACTTGAACTAAGATATATGTTTTATGAACCACTCACACAGGTTGGTGACATATGTATGTATGATGTTAGTTCAACTTGGAAGAATGATGAACAAGTATGACCTACCAAGGAACTTGGAATGGTTTAATAGATTGAATTCTTGCTAGCCATGTGCATAGGTATCCCGATAGGTGCTATGAATATACATGACAATACATGCTTTGGATGCAAGGACGTTCTATGACCTCTGTTACTATCAATGGATAGTTTTCTCCTATCCTGGGAAGGGACCCTCCATGCTAGGGTGAACACCAGCTCTTGTTTAGGTTTGAGGTAACCTCAAGTGGTCACATATAAGAGCTTAATGAGCTAAGTGTAAGAGCACATAATATGAGCATGAATCTATAGACCCACTTGTGACCATCTCTAAGGGGCATAAGGATATGTTGCTATGGAGGTAACCTATAGTATGGGGCCAGAGCGAGATAGGTAGGTTGCCACATTTCCCATGAAGGGGTGAAAGGTTATCTATGAGTGCCCAGAGAGATGATGGAGTTTTGGGTGAGGATTCAAGGATGAGATGTGCTTGAGTATCAACAAAGGAGCTATGAACTATGATAGAATCCTAAGTCAATACTAAGGTTGTATAAGACCGATGGGAGTAGGAGTTGTTTGTTCCCTAGGATGCACAAGATCGTAGGGTTGGAAGCTACCTTTACATGAGGACCATGGGTTAGGAGGTTGACCACCTTCATGAGTTCATGGGGCCTAATGGGTAAATGTGAGAGGCACTCCCTAGATGCATAAGGGAAAGATCACCCCAAAAGTACCAACACCCTAGAGACCTTGAGGAAATGGCTAAGGATTGTACATAAGAGGGATGTTAAGACCCATAGGTGATGCGAGAAGTCTTCCCATAGGGTGTAGACACATAATGGAGATGTTCATGGTGTGGAGTCATGAGAAGCATATTTCAACTTAGACTGGAAAGTGTGATGGCGATGTGTGATGCACCATCTCTACTCCTAGAATGTGATGAATTCTGTATTTGGATTGCATCCAAATGCTTATTTCATCTTGTTGTGGGTGTGAGAGTTAGGACACAATGCATGCCATATACTAAGGATAAAGGTGATATGAGTTGAAACCTTTCTATGATAATTGAGGATGGAAGAAGTACCATACCCTTTTTAGAGTATATTGAATAGATGGTTGAAAGCATAGATGAATAAGGAAATCATCATATGAGGACAGACTGATCAAGAGTAGTTTGGTTTTTATGAAATACATATTGGTTTTGGTAATCGATATGATGGATGCAAGAGCTCAAAGTTTTTCTAACTCGGATAGACCTAAACGAAAGACAAGGGCGATGAGTGGAGTATTTAAAGGTTTATGTCTTGACCATCGTCGAGAACTTGAGGAAGCTAATGTGGTAATAGATGTCCTTAGTGGGAAGATGCTTGGATGTGCAGTTGTCTTGCCTAGCCAATAAAAAAGGTTGGGAGAGGTTGCTAGTTGGACCCGAAAACCAATGGAAAAGCTAGATATGTGTGGCTAACATCCATAACCAACCATACCAGTAGGCCGAGTTGGTAACTTCCCAGTTAGTGACCCCAGAGCTTGACGAGATGAAAGGTTTTCTAGAGAAACATCAGATGTACTTTTCAGGAGGAGTAGTTGGTGAAATCCACCACTAGAGTGTTTTAGGGTTTCTGAGGATTCACCCTTGAAGAATCATGTAGTGCAAGAAGCTCATGATTCTAAGTACACCATACACTCAAGTACTACTAAGATGGTTAAGGTTGGTAGTGGTACCTTGAAGGCCTAGAATGAAGAGGGACATAGTGGAATATGTGGCTAGTTGTCTCACATTCTAGTGGGTGAAGGCTGAATACCAGTAACCCAGTGGATTGCTATAGAGGATTAGAAATTCCCGAGTGGAATGGGAGCAGATCACCATAGACATTATGGTGAGTCTCTCCTGGACTGAGAGAGGTCATGATGCAATATGGGTTATGGTAGATCGCCTTACCAAGTCAGTACATTCCCTTACCTGAGTGATAATTACTAGTATGACAGATCTGGTTGAACTATATATATGAGAGAGATAGTTCAACTACACAGTAATTTGAGCTCAAATATTCTTGAGCATGACCTTAAGTTCACTTCCATGTTGTGGAAGTAGGTACATGAAGAACTCGTTATTAGATTGAAGTTTGGCAACATAGCACCTCCTGACTGATGGATAGTAAAGGAAGGATGATCCAGACTTTAGAAGGTCTGATGAGAGCGTATGTACTCATTCCGGGCGAATTACGGGAGTACTATATGTGCCTAGATGAGTTTTTTTGTTATAACATCTACCACTACTAGTATCGGGATGTATGAAGTTCTTTATGGGAGGACGTGTCAGTCACTGCTTCACTAGGATGATGTCGGTGAGAAGACCTTATAGAGGTCAGAGAAACCACAGTCGTATGCTGAGAAAGTTGCTTCGATCGAGCAATGGTTGAGAAAGTCAGGATCTATCGGAGTCACATGCTGATGCGAAGCAGACTGACTCGCACTTCACTTGGGGTGAACATGTGTTTTGGAAATTCGACCGCTCTGAGCTATCTCTAAGAATAGAGAAAAGTTGAGTCCCTGATACATGGGTCTGTTTGAGATTTTGGAACAGATTGATGGAGCTGCTTTTATTTAGCCTTACCCCCTCAGGGTAATATGATGTATGATGTGTTCCATGTGTCTGATCTAGAGCACTATGTGAGGTACCCGAGCCATGTGTTGAGCATTGAACCTATTGAAATCCATGGGAGACTGACTTACCCTGAGTCACATGTGAGGGTATGAGAAACCAAGGTGAGAGAGCTCAAGAGTAAAGGATAGAGATGGTAAAGGTTCTTTGGAAGTACCATGGGGAGGATGAAGCGACATGGGAGCTAATGATGGACATGGAAAAAGTCTTATCATGAATTGTTTATATGGTTGGTGGAATTTTGAGGGAAAAAATCCTATAAGAGGGGAAGGATGTAACAACCCCAATTTTGGGATTTATATTGATTGAAATGCAATTTCTCAATAAAATTTACATGTATGAAAATTGTATGATATATGATAAATATATGGGTTCCTTTGCAAGATTTCCCTTGTGCATGTGATTTTGTGGATCATAATGTATTAGTGAGTCCAATATGATAAAAGAGGAAGAAAATTTGAAGGAACTCAAATAATGCATAAATAAGAAAAGAAATTGAGATACTAATGAAAAATATGAGAAATATGTGGAGATATGTATGATTGATCATCATGGATGATATTTCAAATCTACATGGTTTATAATGGTAAAAGGAATCCAAATAAAGGAAATAAGAGAGTAAGAGAGAGAAAATATGAATAAAAATGTGTTATTAAGTGATAACTTGCATATGAAGAAAAGTCTCTCATATTTTCGAATTTTAGTCTCAAACTTTTCACACATGTAGTTTAAGTCATATTGGACTTTCTTTTAAAATTTGGGATTAATTGGACATGTTGTTTGAGAGTTATGATTTTTTAAAGTTTCCTAAAGTGAGAGGGATACATTAAATGTCACACTTTTAATCGAATTAGAATTTTGTTTTATTTGGGCATGTGTGATGTGGACCGTTGGATATGAGATCTAATGGAACATGGTCATCTACTTCCTTCAGTAGCATAAGGAAACAAGTCTATAGAAACTGGAATCTTCCCCGGCTCCGTTCTCACTCTCTATTTCCCCTTTTCCATCGATTCCTTTCCCATTGGATTTGGCGGTACGAATCGGACGTGATGACCCCTGGATGTCCCAGTTTTGGCACACAGCTTGGATTTTCTCTAAAGTTCCACTGGAGTTGTACTCCCTTAAGGACTGATCGAACGACCATGCCTATATAAGAAGGGATACTCCCTTTTGAAGATCAGGAATTGAACAAGCGGGCGCATAAGAACTTGGAGGAGGTTTCCTTACCACCAATTCCATCGTGAGACCTTTGTTTCCCCTCCCCTTGCACCACAATAACCTATTTCTGTCCTCCCTTCTCGTTCTCCCTATTCGATGTGCCTTCGACCAAAATTGGAAATTCCAACAGATTCGATAGGGTCTGGCAGAGGCGCTGCCACCTTCACCCGCCTCCCTGAAATTGTGGAGCTTGAGGAAATCTTATTGGTTGACCGAGTGTTGGCACTAGACTCGCGTACAATAGTGAGATGGAGGTTGAAGGAGGAGCATGCGGGAATGACTCCTTTGCCCCTAGGCGCATGAGGACTGAGCCCAAGATCGTAGGGACAAAAGAGTCCTTTTCCCCAACCCATCGTAATGCTTGTATGAGGCAAGCCGCTCACATGGCGAAAGCTTACTCGTAGAACCTGGATCGACATGGAAAACAAAAAGAGGGCCAAATAATGACGTGGCGCTCTGCTATTGATCTAAAAGGTAATTTAGCTTGCAAATATCATAATTAATGATTGGTAACTTGTATCAGGATAAGTTATATATGATTTTTAATCAAAAAATCCCATATAATTCATTCAAAATATAATTGAGGACTAAATATTCTTGCAATTTGAAAAGTTTATAAAGATACCATCTTTAATGGTTTTATTAATGAAAAACCCTAATATTTTATGATAATTAGATCTAATAACGTTCTTGGGATATTTTGAGCAAATATTAACTTATTGATGATAAAAGGAAGAATTAGATCTAAAAGGGATGATCTTTATGCATAATTGGCTTAATTTAGGGTTCCATGTATATGAAAGTGCAATAATGGGCCAAGAAACCTTAATTTTGGTAATTATGACTTCTAATGGTTTTAATTGTGAAAATTCATGAATAAAATAGAGATATGATGATCCTAAGACAAATTGAGAATAAAGAACCCTTAATATGGATAATTTGAGTAATTAGGGTTTTTACTAGTAGAAAAGTTGTTTTAGTGTTTGTGGAGTAATATGTTTGTTGATCTAAGAAACCGTAATGAATCCTAATGAGACTTAAAAAACCCTAAAGGGATTCCTAAGTCAATAAAAGGGATTATGAGGAGTATGTAATGATTAGATAATACATGCTTTCCAGGATTCAGATTGCTTTGCTTGACTTGGTTGATTGGACTACCTGTTTGGATTGGATATCTTGCTTGACTCTTTGAGGCTTCCGAAATTAGGTATGTGGTTACTATTATGGCTAATTTCTCTAATTTCACTATGATATTTGAGGTTTTATCGGTCGTCTGAAATTAACTGCTTGGTTGACTTTTATTTCATGCAAATATAAAGTGACTATGGCTATCACCATAAAATATATGTGCATAACTAGTTCAGATCCTAGTCCTCCTCTATAGCTTTGGGTGTGAGAGATGGATAACCTAGTTATTGGCCTACGCTTAGGGTAGGATCATCATGTTATCTTGAGTTGATGTTTGGTCTACCTTTGGGTAGGATTATACGACTATATGGCTCTATGTCTTGGTCTACCTGTTGGGCAGGATTAGCTATTTGGGATCTACCATGTGAGAAAGGTAGGATCCATGTCCATTGTAGGGATAGCACAGAGGCAAGGATATGTTAGGGTTGAGTAGTTACGTTTAAGATGTAAAGTTTGATCTATTAAGCAATAATTTGGTTTGCAATATTTTCTTACAAATAGATGCAAGCTTTCGGTTCCCCCACATACCAATATAACTTGTTATACTGACCGACATTTTGTTTGTCACTGTTTTAGGAATACATGAAAGTGGATGAACAGTTCAAGTGGCATTTGAAGAATAAATCTAAATAAAGATTGGAGGATTTAGTTAGATATAAATTCTTAGTTGTGGTAGAATTTAGTAATTATTTTTTATTATTTGAAAAACCATTCAATCCTATTTTGGGATAACGACACCAGCTTCTTAGCCTTCCTTAAATGGGGGTTGCTAAGGGGTGGGGTCGTTACAGGAACACACATAAATGTATTTCTAAAATTCATATTGATGTTTATCTGGACTCTTTTGGTTATTAAATCAATAAGAGACATGCAAGTCTTATATATGAGCAACATGACAAACCACCTCTCACTAGGTGTAGTGGGAGAATAAACATTCTAAAAAGGAATGTACATAATGATGTATAAAAATCTTTGGAATAAGTGCTACAAGATAATTGTTTGTACTTCATTATATTTACTGACAATATGGTAATATGTACTAAAAAATACAAATTTCTTGAAAGGTTTAAGGAGATTACATGTATGAAGTACACAACTTCCTGAAAGGTATAAAGACACTTTGATATGATCAAAAGTTGAAATACTTTACAAGAATAGTTTGAGGACCTTCTAGAGTGAATGTGATAGTATATTACAATTAAGTCCATTTGAACATGATGATGTGTTAGAATGAAGGAAATCACATCTTGACGAGTCATAATATGATTATCATCTAATCTAATCTTCTAACTTTCTTTAGAAACATGCTTTACACTAAAACAATGTACCATCCAAAATGGTTTTAAGGATCTCATATGAGATATGATATGGAATGTCCTGATATATCTTAAGGATTGAAACCTATATGAAGAAAGTAGTTTCTTACAAAAGGTTTATCCACAAATCATGATTTTTTGAACAATGCTTATCTCAAACCAATAATAAAATGCTTGTTCATGGATGACTAAATTTCATTTGAATTAGTGGGAGTAAAGTAGAACTCGAAAAGTTTGAATTCAACAAAGAAAACATTTAAATCATAGGAGGCACAATGAGAACAAAGAGAGTTACAAGTGGTTGTGGAATATCAAGTTCTTTATGTAACACACAAAACTCATAGTTCTGGTAAAACATGTTTGAGATTAATAGATTGTGAATCCTATAACTCAGATAAGTTGTGAGTTGGTCATAAGATGATGAGCCAACATTCAACTAAAAACTATTGAGGTACCAGAGTATGAGTAATGGCTTGAGGCTATTATATCTAGAATGGAATCTATAAAAACACCAATAAGGTGTGACCTTGGCAGTACCACCTAGAGGGGCAAAACCCAAAAGCTACAGTTGGGTTTTCATAAAGAAAGTCAAACGAATGACATAAAAGATAGATTGGTTGAAAGGTTTTTCAAAGTGTTAAACATGATGAAATCCCTTTACCAATGAATGTTCTTGTTATTGCAGCTTATTGAGACTATATGATTTGACATGAAGTTTAAAATTGCATTCCTTAATAGGAATAAATAAGAGGATGTGTATGTGACTCAGCCTAAAGGTTTTATAACTCCGTTAATGCAAATAAAGTCTATAAGATACAATGGTCTATCTAGAGATTGAAACAAGCATCTCAAAACTAGAATCTTTGATTTGACATGACAATCAAAGAGTTTGACTTGAGTCAAGATAAAAGATGAAATCTTTGATTATAAAAGATTTTGTTGGTGCATATATATATATATATATATATATATATATATATATTCAATACTAAGTATTAATACCTGACATGGAAATCACCTTCGCATGAAGGATTAGGTGAGACATCATACGTGATAGGAATTGAGATCTATAGATATAGTTATGGGAAGTTTCTTACCCTAATAATGATCACATATATTGGTCAAATGTTGAAAGCGTTCATCATTCATTATTCAGTAAGAGAGAATCTATCCATGAAGATGGGATCAGTTTATCAATAATCCAATGTTCCATTTCTTGTGAAGAATGCAAGAGAGTCCATATTCATTCTCATTTGGATCTATCTACAATACAGTGTACTCATGCCATCATCTTGTATGTATTGGACATGACAAGCAGATATTAGTCATAGTTAATGAAGGTCATTGGAATGCCATAAATAACATACATTACTACTTGAGAAGCACTAAAGGAACAATTGTTGCACCATGGTCATAAGGAAGAGTTGGATGTAAAGGGTTTCATCAATGCAAGATTCCAAAATGACAGAGAATGATCACAATATAAAAGTGCATGTTTAATCTTAGAGAAGAGTTATTAGTTGGAAAAAGTTCTGAACTAACAAACCATTAATTTAAAAAAAATCTACAATAGAAGTCGAGTATCCTTGTGTTGAGAACATAGGATTGGATACTATATTTTGATCTAGAAGTTCATCTGGGTGAACTTATGGATGTTCCAACCATTGATGACACAATAGAAATACTATATCAACGATGGAGCTACTGGTTAGACAAAGAATATCAGATAGCATATTACACTAATTCCATCTTGTACGAGGTATCATACAATGGAGAGATGTGAAACATTCAATATACCGACTATACCAAAATGTTGCTAACCCACTAGATTAGCAATTGCATAGTAGAAACATGATGGACGATTAGATCATTAAGAATAAAATTCATGGGTGAGTGGCTCTAAGTGGAAGTGGGAGTATTTTGGCATGTATTCCCAGAGAGCCAATCATACAATGATTGTGATGGCATGTCATAGAAAAGATTTGATTATAAAGGCAAGATTCCAATTCATTCCATTCCACTTAGTTATGAGATCATGAGGAAACATAATGAATGTCTAAAAAATGACAATTACTCAATGATGTATATCTTCAAGTACGTGACTGAACAATGTAGAGTATACTGATGTTAAGAGTATGTATATTCTTATTATGTCCCTAGTTGGATGTTACTATGGAAGGCAGATAGACATTAGTAACACTAAAGACTAGAGTGTGTGTTGGTTGATGACAAAATCTCATTAGTCATGATATATGTGATATCAAACCAAGCACATAGATACTTGTTCGGAAACAATGTATCAAATAGACCCACCTTTAGAGTGAAACATGCAAACCATAATTGGTGGTCATAATCATGTCTCATAGTGAAGGTGGTGATTGTGGTTCTTAGACCTAAAGTCACTACATTCATCACATGTTGTTCAATATGTTTTGACATCATCCAACATGAACTTGAACAAGGGTTGCCATGAAGGTGATGATCGGATGTGTTGTGACACATGGGGATGACTGTGAGTGATGTAGATGGGATTTGTCCCTCCTATTGGAGTATGATATCCATGCCACTTGATAAAAAAGATTGAGAAAAGCATGTGCATGCACATGTGAATCAATATATGATATTGAGGTCACATATATCTCAGACAGTTTGCTTTGGATCAAGGAACATGGATTGAACATTGAGAGGATGATGATTCCATGCCTCAAGTTCATTTCGCATGTCAGAGACTAAGGATTTAGAAAATCACTATAACATATGACACAAATCATAGGTTGAAGTTGTTCTCCAACTTTCCTAATTATTTGGGTAGCAATGATGTGTGACTAGGCACTGCTCTTTGTTGGTGATGTCAAAAATCAGTTATGGACATTCACTGCCAACATAACATGGAACCTATGGGGTCACACATATAGGATACATCTAGAAGAGGAGTTTAATCATGAATGATAATTAAATTGATTGCTAAAGTGTTTAGATATTCAATTTAAACAACATTGGTTGAAAATTGACTGAATGGACAGTTGAACTGACTAGTTCAAGTGTTGAATCATTCGTTTTAGTGTGTCAGGTCAATAGAACCAAGTTTGGAAATTATATACAGTGAGACAACCAATTCATGAAGTGAACCGATCGACTCAGGTCCATGAATCGTCTGACTCAGGTTATGAACCAAGTGGTTGGTGAATCAATTCGATTGATTCAAGGATTTGTGTTGACATCATGTTGTGCAGTAAATCATATATTAATTGTCAATACAATTGTGATTGGGAAACATGATGAAACAAGAAGTTGACTGGGTGAACCGATCGGCTCACATGCCAACCGATCGATTCACTTGTGAACCGACCATTCGCCCGTCATAAGTTGTGAAAAGTTGTGAGATTTTGGTCCCTTCCACTCCCACACAGACTCAGAACCCTGAACCTTACCCTCCTATAAATAGAGGGATATTGAGGGATTCTGTAAAGAAGTGAAACCACTTCTCTACTAGAAAGAAAAGACCACATCCCTTGAACCAAACACCATGTAAAATTTTTTGCCAAAGGGATAGAGACCAATTCATTCAACATGTATGTATCATTACACAATGAGTAGCAGCGTAAAATATCATTATCTAACAATTTACAAAGCTTGATAACATGATACAACACTTCCCCACATATGGGTGTCCAAAAGGAAAACTAAACATAAAAGCCAAAGACCAAGCCATGTGTCATCTAACCACCTCTTCAAGCCTCCCAAAGATCAGCTACAAGGTTGATGTTGAAGTTCACTCTCCTCGATCTAACCTGGGGTTGGAAGCATACCCCAAAAAAGAAGAAGAGAAAGGAAATACATTAGCAAAAAGTTGGTATGTGTATGCTAAAGGAAACTTTGAGCAATTTAAGCAATAAGGACATCAAAAGTAAAATGCTTCCCATACAAGAGATAAGGACTACCCACATGGGCATAAAAGAGAAGAAACATCATAACTTGATAAAAAAGGATACTTGCCATGAACAAATACAATTTGTGCAACAAAAGCACATAGATCGGTAGTAGGGCACACACCCCACAATCATCATCAAACCTGCATGCATGTGAGATAAACATAGTCCTAGAAAAATATAAAATACAAAGGCGGCCAAGGCTTCACATCCTTGAAAACTTGATAGAGAATGACTCATCTTCAAACTCCCAATATATGTAAAAGTTGAGCCAAGGCTTCACATCCTTGAAACTCAGGTATGGAGAACCACCACCACCATCCCATAAACAAAAAGAGCACACACCCAAAAACCAAAGTAATTTACATTATTCTAGTGCTAATGATTCACATTGCATATATTTATAGAGGTAAGTTAATAGTTTAGTCAGAAGATGATACAAAGGTTTCCATCACATAATGGACAACGTAAACCATATAACATCCACTTCAAAGTGGCACATAACAATAAAAGAGACCAACATGCACCACGATACAAGATATGATATCAAGAAATTATCCAAGTACATAAAAAGTAAGATAGTTCACATGAACCATGATAACAAAAGATAAGACATATTGTGTAGGCCAAAATCAAGAGAATGATAAAGTAGGTGAATTGCTCAATATGGATGAATAGGGGATACAACATACATAAGAGAGAAGAATTGCTCAATATGAATAATCGGAGATGCAAACATACCTCAAACCAGATCCCAAACTACAAAGCACTCCTAAATCCAAGTCTAGGTCACCAAAGGCCTATTAAACACATATACATATTTCATGTCAATTTCATATGCATTAACCAAACCCTAAAACTACCTTTTTATTATTATGTGAATTAGGTTATTAAAACTATTCCATATATTAGGTTATATTATTAGGAGTTCAAAACATATTTTATTATATTGTTTTGACTTATAGATAATTAGTTATAATTTTTTACAAGTTAATTCATCATTTATTAGATCCAAAGAAAAACACCTATTATTAATCTTTAGATTCAGTTATCAAAACTTATACCATTAGTTATATCTTATTTTTATGATTCCAATGAATATTTTTTCATATTTTTCTGATCATCCATTAATTAGTTATCAATTTTTATTGTTGACCAATCAGATAATTAGTTAATGTCACGCAAATTAGAAAATTCTCAAAAGCAGGTCGGGCCTGCATGACTTGGCTCCAATGAACGTCGGCCAAGTCAGTGGGTCAAAGCACATTTGACTCAATCCAAAGCAAGAGACAATAGGCAAAAGGACTATATTACCCTCTGTCGTGAAACAAAATAGAAGAGTCGAGAAGGGCACAATGGGGAAAGCACCACAACCATTATTCCTTCCTTGCGTCTGCGACTGCATTCTTACCAAAGAGAAACCAGGTGAATTCGACAACGATTGAAGCCACAAAACTCAAAACTGACATCGGGATTGGGTTCCTGGCATGCTTCCGGTCCCAACAAGCCCAAACTCGGGCTTATCGGAGCACAGGGGCTAAAAAAGCATCGACTGACCAAGCTGTTGAGATCACAGAATGACGAAGGAAAGTGAGGTTCTCAAAGAAAACTATGTAGGGAGCACCGGCAAGCCCAGACAAAGTCAAACACGAAGAAAACAAGCACCGAGGTGAAAAGAAACACT
Organism: Alisma plantago-aquatica; assembly: GCA_963693085.1. Lineage (NCBI taxonomy): Eukaryota > Viridiplantae > Streptophyta > Magnoliopsida > Alismatales > Alismataceae > Alisma > Alisma plantago-aquatica. The sequence goes on from OY856411.1 coordinate 263,761,550, forward strand.
GAAATTGACTCGAAGGTCAGAAACCAAAGAAAAAGCGGGAAAACCAAGGTACCTGCCGAATAGATGAATCGAAGGCTCCCGAAGCTTTCCCACACCCTCATGACTCAAAGCAAACCAGAAACAAGCCCTGCCGACATCTAGAATCCCCAGATGATCTCTCCGCCACCGCAATAGGTAGATGGAGTAGGGGGAGATAGGCGCAGAGTGAACCGAACTAATTTGGCTATTAGAGGAGTTTCCTGGGTGTTCAGGAATCGTGAGAAAGGCCCTATATATATAAGGGTGGAGCTCAGGTTCATCGAGAAATCCACTAGAACCAGGAAACAGAGGAAGGAGAGGAAAGTTCTCGTCGACTCGGGTCTCTGGTGATGGAAACCCTATTAAATTAGGGATCAACCAGATCAGAAAGTTGCGGAGATGGAGGAAAGCAAAACCTGAGGTGCCGAAAAGGTAGGTCAGAAGAGGAAAACATTGATGAAAACTCACATTACTGTATCCGCGAGAAAGAGTCCGACTAGAGGTAGGAGACAACTCCTTCTCTGTTGAATTCCCATCTAAGGGCTAAGATACTGCCCAAAATAAGTAGGCCGCGTGACAACCCAAGTTTAGGAAAATCGGGGAAATCAATCGAATTAAACAAAGTGAAATTCAAATAATTTATGTATTTTCTCTTTTCTCATTTAGGGGTTCTAGAATTATCCAAATTAAACCAAAATTTTCACATAAGTTAAATTAAACACGTAGATTCCGAATATCCAATTAGATTTCACGTTTGGCAACTTTAGATATGTTATTTAATTTATTCTTTGTTTCTCTTTCCAGATGCATTAATGACTCATGGCTTAACCAAATTGGATGAAACTTCATCCACAAGTTAACTTAAGTGTGTTGAAGACGAATGTACCTTTATTTCCCACTTTGGATGTCATGAATTGCATTTATTTATTAATTACACTTTTTAGGCATTTTCTCTCTCCTATATATTCCCATTAATTAAACATTATCCAAATTAGTTGCAAATTTGCCCAAAGGATTATTTTTATGTTTAGATTACGAATTTGGAGTTAATTTTCCAATTTGAGGGCATTAAATATTTTATTTCAATTTATTGGCTTATTTCCCATTATCTTGTAATATATATTTATTTATTATCCAAATTAGATGATACTTGGCCATTAAGTTTCTTTTTTATCAAGAAAGCAAATTTGCATATCAAATTATCTCATGGTTTCCTATTTGTGATTTTTGAAACAACTTATTCCTCATTGTCCTCTTTTAATCCATTATATCCCATATTATCTCCCATTATCATAACCTTTATATATATTTTGGATTTTCTCTTCTTTTTCCTATTCTAAAAAGTACTAGAAAGTCCTTGGACGAAATATCTTATTATTTTTATTACTTAGAGACAAATTACACTTCAGACCCATTAATTAAAACCCAACTGGTGTATATGTGCATATAACCCTATATTAAGAATATATGGGAAATATTTATCCAATTAAGTTCTTTAATTTCTTATTATCATCAAAATGAGTCATTATTAAACATAAAGTATTATATATTTTTAATTACATGTATTAGCTTATCCTTGTTTGGCTAAGTAAAAAGGGTAAAACTATTAGGGTAAGATTCTATTTCTAGTATGTTACAACACACCACCCCTTAAAGGAATTTCATCCTCGAAATCAAAATGTCCATAAGAAAACTTATCCACCACCCCTTAAAAGGGTTCATCTTAACAAGTCAAGCTAATCATCATCAAGGTATTAAGACTACCCCCATATCTTTTAGTTATGAAAGTTTTTGAGTTTTATATGTATCATGTATCCAGCTAGAAGTCATACCATCTAGGGATGGGTTTTAGGTCCTCATGTCTCTAACCTATCAACCCTACATGATCACCCAAAAGTCGTAAGGTTTCTTGCACAAGGAAGGGATACTAGGTATAAGAAACCTAAGACAAAGGTAAACATCCTAAGGGAGACGAGTTTGAAATAGTTAGATAACTAACTGCTAGTGGCTCTGATACCATGTTGTAAAGAAGTGAAACCACTTCTCTACTAGAAAGAAAAGACCACATCCCTTGAACCAAACACCACGTAAAAATTTTCACCAAAGGGATGGAGACCAATTCATTCAACATGTATGTATCATTACACAATGAGTAGCAACGGAAAATATCATTATCTAACAATTTACAAAGCTTGATAACATGATACAACACTTCCCCACATATGGGTGTCTAAAATGAAAACTAAACATAAAAGCCAAAGTCCAAGCCGAGGGTCATCTAACCACCTCTTCAAGCCTCCCAAAGATCAGCTACAAGGTTGATGTTGAAGTTCACTCAGAAGTGAGTGTTTATATCATGGAACAACCAATTTCATCAACTCGAGCCAATTCAATGTGGCTTGCTAGAGAGCATAACAAGACATTTATTAAGTGGTTTGAAGATAAAGTCTTACATCAACTATCTCAAACACCAAATAATATTGCTAAAAATATCAACTGCCTTGCCTTTAAACCAAAAATGAATGTTATGTCTTATAAAGGGTTTGACATAAATGGGTTCTCATATTACACAAAGCGTCAAGATGATAAGAGCGTAATTCAAAATAGTGGGGTCACCCTTCAAGCATCTTCATTGTTTTTTTCTAGTGTGAAAGATAAGAGTCCAGGTGAAGCTAAAATATCATATTACAGTATCATTGAAGACACATAGGAGTTTGACTATGTAGATTTTTAGAATTCCACTATTTAAGTGTAATTGGGTTGATAACACCAAAGGAGTTATAGTGGATGAATTAGGTTTCACATTAGTGAATTTTGAAAAGATTAGCGAGAAGGGTGAATCATTCATATTGGCATCATAGGAAAAACAAGTATTTTATACCGATGATCCTACAAATGAAAAATGGTCAGTTGTTTTTCATGGTAAAAGATAGTTCATTGAAGATCCTATAGATGAAGAAGACTACTATGATAAGTATGATGACTCGAGTCCATTCTCAGTTGGGTTGCAAAAACCAAATATTGAAGCTAACGATGACTTATATGTGTGCGGATTTCACACCAAAGGAATGTTAATTGATAAAAGATCTCAATATTAGAGGCATGTTTTTATTTTTTTTAATGTTAGATCGATGTGGACTTCACAATTTTATATTAATTTCTAGTTATGTTAAATGTTTGATTACTTTTTATATGACTCTTTCAGATGGCTGACGATGAGTATGATGATCGTGATGATGATTACCATGAGGGTGAGGTGCCGCCTCACAATGTAACAATATATCCTATATCTAGCTATATATATGTCCATTTATAAGTTATATCCTATATGTGTTTTTTGTCAATTTTTAGGTTGATGATGTACCCCCTGAAAATCTTGTGTCACTTGATGAGCAAGAAATTTTTTGTTGAAAAAACTAGGGGCATCACTATGATGAACAAGTTACTACAACAAAGGGGCAATGGACCAAAATTGGTTGTGGATTTTGATCATGCAGGAAATCCATTTGGAAAGAATCGCAGCTTGTTTGTTTCATATCTTGGGGTTCTTACTTGTAGCCATTGTAGTGTAAATGCAGAAACTTGGCATACAGTTCCTAAAGGGAAGAAAGACTTAGTATGAAAAGAACAATGTGTGAGATATTATCATTTGCAATTCTATTTTTAAAGTTTACAATTCTATTGTTTAGAATACTCTATTAAATATATGAAATTTTGCAGAGTATATTTGAACTGGATGAAAGCCTACATCGTAAAAAGGTGATGCAATGCTCTAGGAGGGTCCTAAGGAACTATAGGACAACTCTCAATGGAAAATACATATGAGAGGCTAATAAGAGGAAGAAGTCAACCCTTGAGCAATGGAACTACCTGGACTCAACTGAGTGGAAGGTGTTTGTTGCCAGGAGAAATACTGATGAATTCAAGGTATTAAGCGTCACTCCCAATTTAATTAATATACATTCTTATGAATTCACCTATTCACAATTGACCTTGATTGTTACTAACCAATTCAATGTGATTACTAACAAGGCTATGAGCGATGCTCAAAGAGCAAGGCGTTCACTGAATGTGCATGACCACACAATGGGTCTAGGTGTCTATGCAGCTCTTCACCAAAAAATACAAACGTATTCCGTTCAACAACCTATTGCTCCCAACACTAGGATTGGTGAGTCCTCTACTACTACTCGTGCACCTCTGCATCACCATGATGTGTGGATAGCTGGGAGGCAAAATAAAAAATGAGATATAACCAACCCTGCAACTGTTGAGGCGGCTACAAAAATGGTAAAATTTAACTCTCAGAGCAATTAGTATTGATGATTGTTATGTTTACTTACCAATTTCTATTGATGATGATTAGCACGAGCTTCACGAGCAGATGAAACAAGGCTCATTCATCCCTGAGGGCACAAGGAATGCATTGACATTTTCTCTCAATAACCCAAAGCATTCTGGATGTGTTAGGGTTGCAGGGGCTGGAGTGGGCCTAAGAGCATTCTTTGGGACATCACAACGCAAACATGTCCAAAAAGGGGGACTTTCAAAAGTTGAGGTAATCTATTCTTTTTTAGAATGTTATTGTAAAGGGAATTCATGAATCAAAAAGTGTTTCTTTTGTCCATGTATAGGTAGATCAGTTAGTTGATAAAAGAGTGGATGAGTTACTTGATAAGAGAGTCCAGGAAGCATTGAGCAAGTGGCATGCATCTCAGTCTGCCATTCTACAGTACCTGTGTAACACCCTCCCTAAGTACACACATGCACATAGCAGAAATAACACCGAGCTATCCATAACTCGTGCAATCAAGGGGGCATTACATGATTCTGGCATTCATACAACAATATAATCAATCACACAAACTGAAATATTAAACATCCTCATGATTGTTCTTACAAAAGGAAACATAATCGTCATCACATGGAAAACTAACTTAATATATTGAGACATAGTTTGTATTCTAAAGATCTAAAAATGAAAACATTTAACTGAAGCTATAAATCTGAGGATCCTCTTATAGTTGGCGCCCCACCATACCTTATCCTGCTCTATTCTCATACTCCAAACCTCTAGATGCTACTTCTATTCCTGCTCCTTACCTGCAAACATCTCGTCCCCAGCCATGCATTGGAAAAATAGTTGTTAGTGTAAGTGGCATGAGTATTCTATATGTACAAAACTGAAGACATAAGATACTAAAAAAATACTCTTGAGCATTATAAACATGAAATTAACATTAAACTCTTATACTAGATCTAAAACATAAATATCTCTTCTTTCTTTAACTTAATTCTTATCTTTTTACTGTATCTTGTTCTGGAGACTTGTACTCTGGTACCTGGGTCTCATGACCTGCACTAAGGTTCCTATGCACATAACCTACACTATGGGCCTGGGTTATGTCTCTGAATCGGCCTGCACTCTAGTGCCTGGGCCACATGACTTGCACAAAGGGCCTGAGTCATGCCTCTCTTATCTTAATCTCTTTCATTATATACTTATAAATGAAATTATGTTCGTTCTATGAACTAAGACATCTTTTATTTGTGATTTTTATCTGACTGTGGCCACCATTATACAATAAGTCCTCCTCTGTTGACATCAAAGTGTCCTCTATGGTACAACACACCCTCTGTTGGCACAACGTGCCCTCTGTTGACACCAAAGTGTCCTCTATGGTGCAATGCACCCTCTGTTGGCACAACTTGCCCTCTGTTGACACCAAAGTGTCCTCTATGGTGCAATGCACCCTATGTTGGCACAACGTGCCCTCTAAAATGGAGTAAACACTCATGAATTGGCAACAAATGCCTCTGAACCGTCACGGGACTCTCTAAATAAGGACTTATCATATAATGTATTATGTGAAGGTTCTGAATTAATTATCTTAAGTCTAAGATTACTAAACTCTGAATCTGGACTTATCTGAAATTGAATACTGAATATTGAACATTTACTAAGTTCTGAATCTGAATCTCGACTCTTAAATTCTAAATTGGATCTACATCCAAATATGAATCTCAATTACTACATAACTACGATTGGGTTTAAAACTATTATCATGTATATTTATTTAATATCTGGCTACTCACACAATGAGTAACCTAAGTCTGAATCTAAATCCGATACTCTCATTATCTGGATAAACCTTAATCTAACACTTTGATTTAATAGAATGACTTAACTTTTTTACTATTAGTTGTATGGCAATTGAGTCTAAAGGCTTAGGAAAAAGGATCTGAACTGAGTATGGAAAAACTAATTATATGAGAGTACTTAAGTGTCAAATATCTCAAAATGTGATTTTTGACAAAGTGACTCAATTTCTATAAAATATCATTAAGTCTGATCCTAATGCATTCATATGAGCTTAAATCTTAAATCTTAAAATATGGATCTTATAGAATGTCATCTTGAAACTTAATCATAACATAAAGCATCATAATCTTATAATATCATCTTCCATTCAAGTTACAATATATTTTGGTCCCAATAATACCTCCATCTCAAAAGCTGAACCATGACCTAATATGTTCAAAACTCATATTCTCACATTATTTTTAGCTTTTAGATATTAATTATTCTAAGGAATTTAAATGACTTCCTAGTTCTTAGATCTATACATACATAAGAAATCTTGATAACATGTTTTTACTTGGAACCTTAATACATGGTGGCATTTATGTATATGAGAATTCCTAATCAAATATATCTGTACTTAAAATCTTAAGACATGGTTATATCACATAACCATGGAAGTATGGCAGTCTTGATTGCCTTTCTTAACTTTTAGCCTTGGGAATTTACATGAAACATTACTATGAAACATGATAGACATATATCCTTTTATCCTTCTTTAACTCATGAACATTAAGCATACCATGACACATCTCTAATTAAGACATTTAGTATACAAAATGACATGACCATAAAGAATTGGAAAATCTTGCTTATATATCTTGATTAGAACATTGGACATGAATTACTTATTTAAGAAGCATGAAGATGCACTAGATTGTTTTAACATAAATACTCATGGATATGAACCACTTACCTGTATCAGAAAGGATAAAAATCTTCATCTTGGATTCCTCTTGTTGGGTCTAAATCCTAGAAAGACGTTTCCTATTATTAACACCCATTTGAATCCATTTATCATTACACACAATTCTCACCAACTAGGTTGTATCTATCTTTTAAGGTTTTCTTTCAAAGTATTCTTATATACTCAAATACTATTCTAGTATCATCTTTATTCCTTAGTCACACTCTACATAATCTTATGGCATGTATGAAAGTATACCCAAAATGTCATATAAGAACAATCTAATCTCCAAATCATTAGTTCACATTTCATCATACCTTTACAACTTATGGTGTAACAATTCCTTGAAGTTCAATGATGAGGTTCACACCTATCATATCAATTTAACAAAGTATCAACATATATGCACATAATCCACTTGTCTATCCTTTCCTCAAATTAAATTAACTTATCTATATCATTTGAAGTTTTGAACCTCCTTAAAGATGTTCTTCATATCTCGACCTTTCCAAGAGCCCTTAAACACCATATTCTGACAACCAAATCAACATCTATGAATTCCTAAAGTTTATAACAAAATAAAGTCAATGATTAATATTACCTTTATTTCTTCTACTATTCAGGCTAAATGGGCCTCATGGCCGGAGGCCCAATAAGGAGGGACGTGAACTCCTCTCTCTCCTTTGCTCAGGCAGACAGAGTCAGGGATCGCGACCCTTGTTTTTCCATGAAAATAGGGCAGCAACTGTGGAGGTGTTCTTCGTCCACCCTTGCTCATTTCTTGGCCGCCGCAAGTACCTCAATGAACATGCTTCTCTTCCTCTCGCACAAGTAGCCCATCAGTACAATTGGGTCCCCTCTTGTAGTCATTGATATCCTTATTTCTTCTCTATTTCATTCTATGCACACCATGCTTAACTTACAAACATATTTTTTTAGCTTAATGGGATGTTAGTCTTAAAGTCAAATTAGACCATGTTTGTTATAGATATGCAATCTTTACAATATGTGGATCTATATGAAATCACTCTCTTCTGATATGTTGATACCACTGATCTCGCGCATCTAGAATGCCTATCAATAAGAAAAGTGGAGGCATGTGGTAATCGAAAATCTCACCCAAGAGTTCCCCTCTACTCCAACAGGTGCACTATGTCCCTGAGAAGTGACAATAGTAGTCTGGAGAATAACTTTTCCAATTTAACAAAGTATCAACATATATGCACATAATCCACTTGTCTAACCTTTCCTCAAATTAAATTAATGGGTCTGCATATAAGAGAATGGTGGAATAATATAGGTCACCTAGAAAGATTTTTTTTTGGAAATAGGTAAATAGTATTTCCAAAAGCGGTATAGAAAGCTATACAATACAAAGACAGGCACGAGGCCAACAAACAAACCAGGGGGTATTATCAACAAAATCCCCAATACATTTTAGTATTTGTACTAAGATTAGTTGTCATTTCGGGTCTAGCAGCAAAAGACTAGCATATATCCCTACTAATGGTTCTAATCAAGTCATTTTCAACCAGAGAACCATTGTTGTGGACTCTTCTATTCCTTTCCCTCCATAAATGGTAAATGACACAAGCAAGGAACAACCCACCAACGCTCACATCCTTCTCACTTTTTTCAAATCTGCTCATGATCCAGTTGATGGCTTCATCAAGGTTGTTAGGAACCCAATGTCCCCACTCGTTTCTAAGGCAGATGATTTGTCAAATGCATATGGAATAATTGCACTCGAAGAAAAGATGCTCATTCATTTCAGTTCCTGTATGACACAACAAGCAACCAGTCTCTGTATGTATACCCCAATTTTCCATTCTTTCTTTGGTGGGCAGCCTGGCAAGCTTGGCTCTAAACAAGAGAGTGCTCCACTTTGGACAATGGTACCTCCCCCAAACTACATGGAACCAAGGCACATCAGGTTCATCACTAGTGTTGATGCTGGGTAACAAAGGTATGACCCCTTCATGACCTGAAGGATCAACAGAAGGCTCCCCGTAATTTTCCCCATACAGCTTGCACATGCTTCTCCAGATCCTTGAAGGATTAATACAACCCTCCAAAGTGATGGAAGGACCATATATGTTTCTCATCCACTGGACCCAAACATTATCGGGTTGGCTACAGAATTTCGCAATCCTTTTCAGTGTACAACTCTCCATGATTTTGCGACCATCGCTAATCTGCAGGCCCCCTTTCCGGTAAGGTTTAGCCAGCTTATCCTAGGCAACGCCATGGCTGCGCCCGCCCCAAAGAAAATTTGCTGACACACTTTTGATTCTGTCCAGACAAGCAAAAGGAATATCACAGAGATCCCCCCAAAATCTCAGCATGCTTTGAATGACCGTTCTGATAAGCACCATGCGACCATCCATCGATATATTAATACCTGACCATTTGTCCACTTTGTCTTTAATCTTGTCAATCAACATACTAAAGTCTTTGACTGCACCTCTACCACCTGTGATAGGAATGCCAAGGTATCTGGTTGGCCAAACACCCCTTCTCACTCCCATGGCTCTTTTGAGTCTGCCTCTTCTTGAATCGCAGGATTTGGAGTTAAAGATCTAAGATTTAATCGTATTGATGTAAAGCCCAGTAGCACGTCCAAAGCTGGTCACAAATTTCTTGTACTCTTTCAGACGATTGACATGCCCCGCAGAGAAAAGCAACACATCGTCCGTGAAGATGAGGTGTGTCATTACTTTGTTACCTTTAATTCTGAAGCTTTTAATCTTGCCCTGTTTTTCAGCTAATTTAATGGCATTAGTAAGCCCCTCCATCATGAGGGTGAATAGAAGAGGTGACAAAGGGTCACCTTGTCTAAGGCCGTTCGAAGCACGAAACAGCCCAGCTGGTGTGCCATTAACCAAAACTGAGAAAGAGGTTGTCTCAATGCATTCTTTCATCCAATCAATCCAAGTTTCAGAAAAGCCTATCGCCTCCATGATACGCCACAGAGCAACCCACCTGACAGAATCAAAGGCCTTCGTGATGTCAATCTTAATACAAGTTTTAGAGGTGGATCTATGATTATTAAAGTCCACCAGAAATTCAGTGGCAAGCAGAGCACAATCAGCAATATTTCTTTCTTTGATGAAGGCATTTTGTTCAACCGATATGAGACTGGGAAGAAAGATCTTCAATCTAGCTGCAAGGAGCTTAGAGAGAATTTTATAAAGTATTGAACAGTAGGCAATGGGCCTGTAGTCGGTAATAGAAATGGCATGCTTCGATTTAGGAGTCACCTAGAAAGATTTACCCATTGGTTAAGGTGCTTAAATTGTTGTCGGAGTATGACATTATTCACATATGCATACACAAGTGGGAGATTGAGAGAAAATTAACTCATCATCATTCCCTACCCACACAGGAACATCAAGCTAGTTCTAATACAAAGACTAAGATTTTTCATTGGCCCAATTTGTTTAAATATGCTGACAACATTGTGTGTTGATGTGACGTGTGTTAATAAGAGGGTAATCTTTTAAGAGGCATGAGATACATATGAAAAAGTTTTTTGAATTGGAGGTATTTAATGTTTGGAGAATTGACTTCAGGAGTATGTTTGTCTCCTCAAACTATAACCTTTACATCTTACTTGTCATATACTACGTACTAAGTGGGTAGAAGCAACCTCAACCTACACAAATGATGTACACGTTGTTTGTAAATTTATGAAGGAGCATGTGTTTTTCAGGTTTGGGGTACCCTCGACTCATGATACAATGCACATTTTACGAACCACCTCTTTGGTGGCACTTTTGAGGAAGTAAGGGGTAACACGTTGATTAGACACAACTCACCATCCCCAGACCTAGGGGCATGTTGAGGTATCATATAGGGAGGTCAAGTAGATCATGGAGAGGACAATCTTCACCTCACAAACCAATTATATCATGCAACTGAATAATGTCCTTTGAGCATGCTGCATAGCCTATAAGACACCCATAGTAAGCATCCCTTATAGGTTGAGGTATGGTAGAGCATGACATCTTTTGTTTGAGCTTGAGGATAAGGCCATGTGGGAAATAGGAAACTCAAATTTTCATATGACCCATGCATGATCTAGGATGAAACTTCAATTAAGTGAGCTTGATAATATCCTCCTTCACGATTATCACAATGCAAGAATTTATAAGGAAAGAATAAAGAGAATGAATGATAAGCACATATTGCATAAGGAGTTTCATCAAGGCAATTTTTTTGTTTATATCTGGGTTAAAATTGTAGCCAAGGAAGTTGAGGTCTAGGTGGAGCAAACCTTTTGAGGTAGTGAAATTCTATCCACAAATGTTTTTGGATGTTATTTATAGGTCAAAAGTATTCAAAACCAATGGGTGTAGGTTGAATCGCTATTATGGCAGAAATATAATTCATGAACCTAAGAAAGTTTACTTGATGGAGATTTCTAGTTAGTTTTCATCTTGTTGAGCATACAACATTAAACAAGGTCACTTGTGGGAGACCAACCAATTATTTAATTTTGTGTGATTTTTTGTTATGTTCTTTTCCTTCTAATTCAAAGTTGGTTCATATATTAAGTGTTTTGTGAAATTTACATGTGCTTTATGCATTTAACTATGCATAGAATCTTCACAGATCCTACACATTGACTAGACTATTGATGGAATCAACATATTCTTAAGCAGCTACATATATTTCCTTCACAAAGTCGACATGCCACTGACAGTTGTATTAAGAAATTGGCCATAAAGGTTATGAAGTTTCAACTTTGGAGTCAATGCACTAACATTCATGGTAGTGCACCAACATTTCAACATGAAACTAAAACAAATTTAAAATTATAGTGTTAGAGTCACAAACAACCAAGTTAGTGACATTGAGTTTATTGCTGAAACTAGACAATAACTTCAAGTTTTAGAATAGATAGCACTAAATCCCTTTACAGTGCACCAACATGACAAGGGGAGCCATTCTATGATATGTGTATCGACGGCCCATATTTTTGTGCATTGACAACTACTAGTGTCTATATGTGGCCTCAAGCAACATGGTCAATGCATCAAATAGCGTGTCCATAACACGAGATCATGATCTATGGCTTGGTGTATTGATAATCTACACATCTCGCATCAGAGACAAAGATTGAGTGCCCATGAATTCAAGCCATGTCATAAGTGCACCAACATGCTTGTGGTCCATCGACATCGACAAATTAGGCCATGAATGACATATAAAAGGAGGGTTGGAGGGATCGTTTCTTCACACTATCTTTCCCACTCATCAATCAATAGAAAGCAAATATTCTTTGACATTCTAGTGGGTATTCTTCATGAAGCTCTTCTTTATACCTTCTTTGAAATAGCAAAACACAAAGACAAGAGGGGGGTTCCTCCTTTGCCTCTAGTACTTCAACCTATGTGGTACCTCACCAACTCATCCCAAGTCTAAACCATATCTCCTTTGAAAATGACAAGAGAAGAAGCTCTAGACTAAGCTAAGAAATCGTGTCATGGATGTGATGTGCTATGGCGAATGGGAGCTCACCATTGAGATGGGCTTCATTGATGATCTTTGTTTCATGTGTGAGGTCCAGGGAATGGTGGGTGACCACCCATTCTTTAGAGATTGGGATAAATAACACAAAGTTGACATCGAGTTCCTCTCCTCTCTAGAATCATGGTGAGAGGATGATTTTCCATTCTGCATGCACAACATCAACCACCATCTCTCTCGCCACCTTCAAAGCCATATTCACCCGGTCCAACATGGGACAAAGCTTTGACCTAGAGGATTTCTATTATAATCAAACATGGAGCCATATGACTTGTAGTATTACATGGATACATGTATAAACTAATAGGATGCAAGTAAGTCAATAGGATATAATCATGTGAATATATTTTGAAGATAACACCTTAGTTAATGAATTCTAATCACCTTGGTCTGTATTCATCGTTACAGTTTAGTCTCATTGGGTAGTTTTCTTAAGGTAATACTTATAGATCTACCATACAGATCTCGTGTTAAGATTTAGCTATTGTGCCCTTGGTTACCAACATGAATTAGATCTATATTCTTATTATCTTGGTTGAGTTCACATTGTCATCATAAGTTAAATATCGAAAGATTGGTATATATAAAAGAATGCAAACCTTAGGTAACTGGAAACGGATGGATCTGTGATGATCAATTTGTGGGTAGATATTGGATTCATCCCAAGGTAATTCTCAATATCTCTAGGTAGTACCTCACGATGGACAGGGGAAACGATCCTCATTTCTATGAGATTCACACTCTCACGTGATCAAATGGTGCCAAGGGCTTACAACATCATCATTTGTTCTGAGTGCTAACAGTTAGTCCGGCTGCGAGGAGGCAATGGGCAGTTACATGAGGTTGGTCATGGTCTAGGGATGGTGGTTGTAGATGTTCAGGTTTAGCAGCAGATTAGATCTTTGAAATCTTCAGACCTGATCATAAGTCCCTACTGAGGATGTGAGTCTTTGATGATGGAAATCAGTCTAGGTGTAGATGGTGGTTTTGCCTTCCTCGCTGCACCCTCTTGGTTACGTTGTGTTGGAGATGATGTCGGGATCACACACCCTGCAAATCCTGTGCCTTCAACGCTGTGATGGTGGAGGTGGAACCTAGTTCATCGGTGGCAGGGAAAGCAGCATAGAGGGGCACCACCATATGACAATCAGTGACGGTCGCTAGCGAGACCTAAAGCTGGCCTGACGGCCCAGTAGGACCAGAGGAGAGGAGGTTGAAGGAGTGCTAATTGCACGTCTGAGGTCTGAGAGGACTTGACGACGGAGCAGTTGTGTTACAGGTCATGTTCGAGGGGGAGGAGGAGGGCGCCGCAGCTCCATGGTTCATGGTGGCGAGTCTGGCAGCAACCACCATGTTGGGCGGCGCTATCTCACCGCGGCTACGATGGATAGCCAAGAGGTGGGAGGGGCGAACCAGAGGAGGAGGAAGCAGAGGCAGGTGAGAGACCAGAGTTGCAGATCTGTATCCGGTGGCTTGGAGTCACGCGTTGCGGAGGGGAAAACGTGTCGCCCCTCTATGTAGCTGCCAATCATCGGTGTCATGAAGAGGATGATGTGCGCTCCCTTTCCACATCTTAATTAACCTATATTAATTAAAGTCCTTAGTATTTAGTAATTTCAGTCTATTTGTAACTCCTAAGCAATAACTCCAATACCTCTAAAAGTTTGGTCACAGGTCAAACATCTATGAAGCTAATTACTATAATATTAATGTTTGGGTTAAGGATCCTATTAGACCAAACGAAATGTCCTTTAAAATGGTCAATTAATGTCCTTATTCGGTTTATTTCTCTAGGTTGCAATGAAGTCATGTTTAATCCAAAATTTCTACCATCGCCCTACATTGAAGTTTTGTATTTCTATTTTATTGATTCAAGGCCCCATATTTATTCATTCTCACAATAGTATTAAATATTAAAGTAATTACTTGGAAATATGTTTTTGTGTGAATCCATAGCCAATAATTCACAAGTGGGTTCAACTATGCACTTATGGATCTCAAATAATATGACTTGATCAAGATCGGGGGAAATATGCATCTTGGTACTCAACTTTGAATGTAATTCCATGAAATGAAATATTGAATGGAAAATTTAGCAAAGAGGCTTCAATTTGAGAGGATTGTGAATAATAGCTCTAATTTAAATATACTACTAAAATCAGGTATGTTACAGTCGTGAAGGATAATCCAGAGTGGACCAAATATTGGTTTTTCTAGATTGTGCATCAATTTCTTTGGGTAAGGGATCTATGATCTTTAATTTGCCACCTTGATCATCTTAAGAATCTTCATGACCTTCCCTTCTCCTAGTGTCTGCGTGCTCTGAACATGGATGGCCGACTACATGGGTAGACACGATCTTGCTTGGTTCCTCATTGGGAGGGATGATCGTGTCTTTGAGCTTTTAATTTTACTGGGTGGTCCAGATTCCATGAGTGTCTTAATTGATGAGGGCAATCTCCCTGATGATGGCATCAATCTTGGGGTAGTCTTCCTAGTCATCTTCGTCGACCTTTTGCATAAGGTATGGCATTGTCATGTGGACAATGACCTTGGTATTGTCATAACCTTCTTTGGTTGTAGCGATAGTACAAGGAAAGTAAGGATGATGACTCTTACACTTGGGGACAAGGTTCCATCGATATAATACCCTAAGATGATGCTCCTCGTCTAAAAAAAGTTTATCTGGATTCTTTGTAAGATCTCGAGTCAGTGGTAGATGAGATATCCACTCCTGGTCAAATTATTCGAGAGGGCCACAATGTTGCCCACTTATAATACAATTCTCATCTAGTAATATGCGATTGCACATATTGTAACATCCCTGACCTGGGTTATGCTTTAACCCTAGATGTTTTGCTTAATAAAGTTAATTATATACTTGCTCTTATCTTTTGAAAAGTAATTAAGGCCCAAGAGGAACTTATGTTTTAATTTTAGTCCTTTTTGAGTAATGTTGAAAACAATATTTTGCCTATTTTGGACTAGTGTGCAAATTACCCAAGTTGAGGGGTTAACTTGCAAATGTTACATTATAAATGTTCCTCAAGTGTTGAAACATCATAAGAATGAAAATGATCTAGGGGTATGGCTTGTGGTAGCCTGATCACCAAGAAAGAGCTTATTGAGCAATGTTTGTGCATTAAAACCTAGTTTTGGTGTAATGTGCAATTTACCCAAAACTTAGGGTTCAATATGCAAAATACCACTTCTATAGAGTCCCTAATGTTTCTTGGTATCATTTAGAGACAATAAAATCAGAGGGGCGTCTCATTTAAATCTCTTTGGAAGAGAGAGAATCTTGATATTAAAATAATCAAGATTTAAGCATAATTGAAACCCTAATTCAATTTAATGCAAAAATAAATATATTAATGGAAGTGCCCTTCAACCAAAAATGTGATGGTTGAATTTTTATAAGTATGGACGTCCTTGTGCCTTGCAATGGCACCGAAATATCTAAAGTGAGTGGAGAGCCCACTCATATTAGTTAACTAAAAAGTAATATCCACTAATATTAGATATTATTATTAAAATGGTTAAGGTGCTTAAATTGTTTTCTTTTAATTCATGGATAATGAAGAGGAATTACAAGGTGGGTTATATGGCTTCATATTCAAGGGATTGAGGGGAGTATGTGGCACCAATTTTGGGAGTTGAAGGGATTGAGGGGAGTATGTGGCACAAGATATAAATCCTTTTCACAATATCACAGGGTATCAACCCTTATCAACACAAGAGGATTACACCTCATTCAAGGCTCAACCATGCCCAAAGCTCATTAAGACCATCATACTATTCCATGCAAGATCATCATTATCTTTGCATGCCTTATAGCAAGGCTCAACAACATCACTCACATATAATACACCAGATCAACACAATATTGCATTAGTGAGCTAGGAGATATTCATAAGCAATCATAGCAGGGTTATATTAACATTAAGAACATTCCTTTATTACATCAACATGTAAGGAATCTAGATATGATTAACCCTCATCATATTCATAATGCACATGTTTAACATAAGAAAGTATCAACCATGTGGCTATGATAACCACCAATTAACATATTAAGGTTATGATCATATTAAGGAGGTTATTTCACCATCATTCCATCATATAAGAATGTTAAACATGAATACTCATCTTTATCTATTTGCATTAGAGTTAGGTTCAACAAGATAAATTATATTAATGTTACTATTTAACACTTATACCCAAATCCTAACTCACGACATCCCCATTGGATCATGGATACATAAGGTGAAGCATCACCATCACATTTCATACTATTCTCAAGTATGGACCCTCACATAAATAAAGGTGTATCCATTAGGTTATAGCATACTAGGGTTTCAACAATAGTAACACAGTACTCTATGATTGTATTAGTCATTCAAAGACTATTCATACCCAATTATCATCATTTAGTTATATTAAAGCTAGGTATAACAAGCTATACCTAATTAGGGTTACATATCAACACAATATGGCTATCATCCCTTCTATTCATATGAGTGAATAGGTAATACTACCTTATTAAGGGTAACCCTCCATTTGTTCCATCATAATTCAACCCATATCACCATACCACAATGTCACCCAGAACCATTGGATGTTTAAAAGGTAAAACCATTGGTTGTTTACATAAGTAAACGCCTTGGATAAACCACCAATGAAGTCCTTTATTTGTTATCTAGAAAGAGTCACCATCTAACCCTAGACATCCCTTTATTAACAACACAAAAAGTTCCATTGAGAGTAGGGTAAAACCCATAATCGACTGTTCATTTAAAACAAGCCATCCATTGTCAGCTAGTAAGCTCCTTAAGTTGATCATATAAAGGAAACCATATAATCACATTATTAGGACCAACATATTACATTATCCATCATTCCACTTTATTGGATGAATAAACATCATATCTTGATCATTGGGTCAAGTTCATATGTTAAAACCATCAATTACAGTAAGGGTCTGACCATTGCATCAAGTGACCCACGAAACCATTGGTCTAAGGATTAATTGATGCTACAACTGTATGATTAACTCACCATAGGTTTTGGAGACCTGATCCATCATCATTATTGACCAATAAGTCACCATAGGTTGTTCGATCAACACTATATTCATTAATCATCATCAAATATCAAACTAATATCACCATTGATTGATAACATCATTAGGGTACTTAGTTGTTAATCATTAGGCTTCTAATTAGGACAAAACATGACCTAAGGGGTGAAAGTCAGTTGACACCCTTGGTTACCACCATCAATTATCATGAAGACAACACCATAGGGTTGTTGCAGTGGTACCATCATCGGGTCATGGGTTTATAGAAAAAAATAGCTTAAAACCCTAAAATTGACCATTGGTTGATAGGTGCTTAGCACCATAGGTTTTCAAACTAACCTGATCCAAGTCATATTATACCTTAGGAATAATGTACACATGATCAAAGGTTCATCTAGAACTGAAATCAGAACAGGGAATATTATAAAAATTGAAATCCAAGTCAAGCATAGCTTTTTAGTGCATGGATCATCATTTTCAAGAAAGAACATGAGCTAGAAAGCTTATGGTAAGCAATAAATGTGGAGAAAGTTACAAAACTTGCCTCTAATTAGAAGATAAACTCCCAAACATAAGAAAACACGAGAAAGTAGGGTAGGAGATCCAAGCATAAGCTCTGAACTTGTCCATCTAGCACCTTTCTTCATCAAATGAGCAAACCCTAAGCATAAGGAGCAAGAAAGGTAGGGTTTTAGAGATTTCAAGCAATTTCTACCATGTAACAGCAAGATTGTGACTTGGAGAAAGGTAGGAGGAAGTACAACAAAGAAATAAATGGAGGAATTAAGGGGAGTCTTACTCTTTTAGGTCAAGATCACTAGAAGGAAGCCTTTTAAACCCTAAAAGGAAGTCAATTGCAACCCTAGATTCTTTTTCCAAGAATATCCCCTCTTTCTTCTTCCTTGGATAGGAAATTCGTAGCACCACAGAGGGAGAACGAGGTTCATAGAAGGAGGGAATTGGTGGAGATAAAATGGCTCATTTTCGTGCTTAGGGATAAGTATATGAAACTTTAAGATAAAGAAACAAAAAACGTTGAAGTTCTAGTATCTTTCCAAGTGTCCATGGCCTTACACTATTAATAATATACAAGCACACACACAAGAATATCCCCCACCATACATAAATACATGCTTATATCTAGTTTCTTGAATTTCCAAGCAAAACAAATAATTCATTAGTTGATAGCTACTAATGGTAACTCATCCATGAAGGGGTAAACCCTAAAATACCCTTAGAGAAAACACCTTCAAACCAAGGATTAAATAGATGACCCATGGATAAAAAAGCTCAAGAATGATGAGAGAATATCCAAGTAACATAATACAAGTGATAAATTTCAAAGAAAACCTCTCAATTGGGTAAATTGAAGAAAAGTCCAAAATGTGCATTAAATCGCATAACATGCTCAAACAGTGTCCAAATTGGACCAAAATTGAAACTTAATCTTATCTTATGATTTCAAAGCATATAAAAACGTTATATTAGGGTTTTTAGAATTCAATTATGATAATTAAGTTTATTCAATTCATTAAGCAAGTTTATGGGCCTTATAGTGATGGTCGTGATGGTTTGGCTGTCACAACTTGTGACATCTCGCTTGGGTAGAGGCTGACGCATCTTAGTGATAGTGTTGATGCCTATCATGGTTTTAAGTGTGGCCAGCCCATTTCTTAGGGGCGTTACAGTTCGACACCCTGTCAACCATCCTAATTGATGCTATGTGTAAACCCTAATCATCCCCGTCACGATGAGCGTTGCCCGATACACCATCGGTGTCGTTATCCCTTCGATGCTCATCACCCTTGTGATGGTGTTTCCTGATAGAAGGGGGTTGGCCGAAACCCTCTCCTTAGGTGTTACAGGCTGATACCCCATGATGCCAAACTGATACACCACCCTAGTGGTAGGCCGATACCTTGGTTGTTCATCTAGTGTATGCCCTAAACCAATAACCCCCATGGAGTGGTTGCCC
This sequence comes from Alisma plantago-aquatica, assembly GCA_963693085.1. Classification (NCBI taxonomy): domain Eukaryota; kingdom Viridiplantae; phylum Streptophyta; class Magnoliopsida; order Alismatales; family Alismataceae; genus Alisma; species Alisma plantago-aquatica. The sequence goes on from OY856411.1 coordinate 263,781,204, forward strand.
AATACACTTAGGGTTAACTGATACCATATTTGTAAACCCTAATCGGTGCCTTATGATGGTGTCTAAGTTACACCATGTTGATTCTAGGGTCGCATGGCATGATGTGATACTCTATAGAGTAGTTGTATGAAAGGTGTTGATTTGTGTTTCTACACATCATAACATGCTTATAATGATGATGAGAAATGTGTTTCCATATATCTTATTGTGGGCTCCAATCTCCAAACCATGAAATAATCACGATTTAAACTTGAGCGGAAGCAATCGATAATCAGCGGAAGACAAAAATCACGGGAAATTAAAACTTTTCGAGATAAGAGCTTGAAACCACAAACCTTTTCCATAGAAAAAGGATTTAAACTGTATACATCTCTGTCAAATTACTTCTTGAGTAATTATATACAACATGATACAAAATCTCAAGAACTCATGACCAAAACACTCCAAGACCTGAGAGTACAGAGGACACATAGGACTGACTCTAACTACGCCACATAGCAGGCTGAATCTCCACATGAGATTTATTGCTGCTCCTGGTGCTGCTGGGATTGGTCACCTTTAGACCGGTTCCTCCATCTTCGATGACCACCTAAAAAGTTGAAGTCTACGGGGTGAGACAATTATACATAATTGCCCCAGCGAGAGTTATAACTCTCCACTAGAAGCTTTATAAGCAAACAAAGAATAACTTAAGCAGTAAAAGCTTTCAAAGCATTCATTAGCAGTTTTGATAATAAGCAAGAGTTCAACATTTATGAAACATGAAGAACATATACTTTATCCAGTGTAACATCAATCAAGTAATACTACGCTATTGATTATGTTTTTCAAACATTATTATGCCCTGTGGAGATGAGGTATACCACTCATACTCCAACTGATCGCTAAGAAGTCACATCAGTATCATACATAGGTCATTAAAAGAGTCGGATTCTTATGACCTCATCTTCCTCAGTCAGTTAGAGGATTGTTTGCAGGACATCTGGCAGGACGTCTGCTATTTATAGCTCACCAGGGTAAACTGGACCTTCGCTATGTTTTTAGAGTTACAGTGGCATTCTGTACTCTCTTCGTCATCGAAAGATTTCTTGATTATCTTTCACCGATGCGGTGTTTGTGTTTACTTTGGGAGAATAGTGATACATCTCACCTTTGGGGTTTGTAGTGAAGGTTTGACGGACTATAAAAATCTACATCAATTCCTACACTAGGATGTAAGGTTCTACACATCCATATACCCCACATACTCAAAAGTATGTGATCCAGGAGCTCCCTTGGGAAAACCTGTTTCACCATCATTTAGACTCTGACAATGATGGATCTATGATCAGGGCTCTACATTACACTTGATTAGTTAGGTACATTCAGTATTCTTTTAACATCATACATGGTTCTTCAAACAATAACATTAGCATAACAGCTATAAATGAGAATACTAAAATGTAGCAAGCCTAACTCTTTTCAATCACCAGTTCTCAATCATTTCACCACAAGTCATCTGGTAAGCATGACCTTGATGGCATTTATGGCTCTTACAGCCCATAAATCTCAATAGATGTCACTAGCAGTGCATCAAGATATTTCACTTATTCATAAAGCTTAAGACATGTTTTCAATGAATATAGTATTACAATCCATACCTGGATATGATCATCATCTCATAACAACCTGCAAGGTTAATTCAACTGGTAATAGTAAACAATTCATCAATCAGGGTTTACTTATTCATCTTTCATGTCTCCACCCTAGAATTAGGGTTTACTATTCACTCCATCGTGAATTGTACTAATTACATCATCATGTATGAGAAACATCATCATTAAAGCTCTTAAGTAAGATTAAGACTCACTAGTTATCATAATTAGGGTTTCCATGATCTCACATAGGTGGATCATTCCCTACTCATGTACATTCATGTGTATTGAAAGTATCTTACTTAAGTTTCCACAAAAAAAGGGTACTTTCTCTCTCTTAGGATACTTTCTCTCTCTTAGGATACTTTCTCTCTCCTCTTACTAGTAGATGGTGATAACACCACTCTAGATCAGGTTGGGTTAAGTCCTCATTGAACTAACATAAGCCAAAACATCACTATCATGTGATTAGGGTTTGATTTAAAACAAGGTTTTACTCCATTAAACCCCTCAAGGGTATTTTGGTAATTTACCTCATGATCAACATCATGGGTCAACTCATTAATCACTTAGTCCCTTAATGACCTAGGTTACCATTAGGGTTTATATTAGATCATCATTGAATCAATTACATCATCAATTGATTAAGTACAAACCACCTTGAACACCTTCAAACGGTTTCAATCTTCAACCACCAAACGGTCTTGAGACCGTTTGGTTTCAAACGGTCTTGAGACTGTTTGGGTGCGTTGACCGTTTTGACTTTCAAACCGTTTGAAGCTCATGCGGTTTGAAACCGTTTGATCAAATCAACTTGAGATCGATTGGACCAAACGATCTTGAGATTGTTTGAGCCCAAACGGTCTTGAGACCGTTTGGCCCCAAACGGTCTTGAGACCGTTTGGCCCCAAACGGTCTTGAGACCGTTTGGACCTCCAAAGTGGTTCAAAAGTTACAATTAGTCATGGTTAAGTATGTTGAAGCCCTCAATTGGATAAAGCCATATTAACCAATTATAAATTGAGTCAATTAGGATGAACCTCAATCACTTGGACATCAAATTAACCCTCAATTGAAAGTCAATTAGGGTTAAGTCCATCTCAATTAGGGTTTCAAATCGGAAAGTCATCAATATTCAACAATGTGAATCAATTCAAGGTTGAACCTATCAATTGACCTCCAATTGGGCCCAAACTTGGCCCAAACGGTCTTGAGATCGTTTGGATGACCTCCAAACGGTCTTGAGACCGTTTGCCCAAAGTTTGACCAAAAACCAAGTCGGTTGGTTTAGGGTTGAACTCCAATTAGGTCTAAAAATCAGCATTTTTATCAATTCATCAACTTATTGCAATTGGACCTTCAAACCATTAGATTATCTCAACCCTAGACCTCCAAACGGTCTTGGGTTGTGCCCAAACGGTCTTGAGACCGTTTGGAAGAACCCCCAAATGGGCTTGAGACCGTTTGGGTCCTTCAACCCAAAACTCAACAAGATCTATGCTTTTAAAACAGTAATTTCAACCCGATTAGGGTTAGGATGTTGAAGTGCCTTCAACTCTCAATTGGTTAAGAATCAAACTTTGATTCTTTGCAGGAATGAAATTCAATATATAACCAACAGACCCTCAAACGGTCGTCCCTAGGTCAACCCTATCAAATGGTCTTGAGACCGTTTCAATCCAAACGGTCTTGCAAGACCGTTTGAGAGCAAACGGTTTGAAACCGTTTGACCTTAAACGGTTTGCAACCGTTTGGACCAAAAGGGTCCAAGGTCGTTTGATAAAGTAGCATAGGAATTCACACCCATCATCTTCAACCTTGGTTAAGGTCGGTTATTCCACTGTTTTACTTGCAAAAGTGCAAGGAAGAAGGGAGATAGAAGAAGAACTAACATGCTAGATTGTAAGAACAAAGTATGCACATAAAGCAAAGAGTTTAGAGTTATAAAACCCGCCTAAAGTCGTTCCTTGAGCTACAAGCTTTCAAGCTCCAAGATTTAATGGCATCTTTGAGCTCCACAGGTTCGGCCAAGGTGAATTCTTCAAGGAAACATTGGAAAGGAAAGGCTAGAAAGATAGAGCTAGGTGAGCTAGCCATGAATCTAACCTTGAAAACGAGTTTCCTCCATGATTTCAAGAAAAAGGAATGATCTAAACTTACCTAGAACCCTTGGTCGTCCCTCTCTGCTTCAGAGCTAGCCTTGGTCGGTTGAGAAAGAAGAGAAGAAGTGAAGGAAATGAAAGGTTCGTTCACTTGTTACAAGGAAAGGGCTTATATACTTCAGGCCTTTTTACACCATAAGGACCTCTAAAGTATGGAATTTACATCTAAGTCCCCCATTGCTCAAGGCACGTCCAAACTCATCTAAACTTATGCAAAGCTCATGAAATCTCAAGATCTAAGGGTAAAGAAAGCCAACTTTCAACTAAGGTACATATATGAAAGGTTTCCATACCCATATTAGGTGATTTTTACCACAAGGATCATTTTTCTTATCTGTTTATTCATTGACGTCCCCTTTTCATCATTTCTACTCTAAATGATGGCAAAAGTTATAAAAGATGTTCTAGAAAGTGAATTTTACAAATTACACCCCTCAATTTGGGTAAATTGCACTTTACTCCAAATTAGGGTTTTTAAGCACAAGGATCATTCCACAAGCTGCATCTTGATGCCCAAGCTTGGAAAATCCTTCTTACTTCATCATATTTACCCATATGATGTCTTATTATCATAAGAACATCTTAACATGTGAACATTGCAAGTTAACCCCTTTAACTAGGTAATTTGCACATAGGTCCCTGCACCACAAAACAATGCTACAACTTTACATATAAAGGAGCAAAATTGAAAGTAAATGTTCCTTAGGAACTTAATTACATGCCAGGGAGTATTCACAAGTATATAATTACATATTTAGTCAAAACTTCTAGGGTTAGGTTATAACCCAGGTCAGGGATGTTACAAATTATCCACCCCTTCACAAGGATTTCATCCCCGAAATCGATAAAACGTATTAGGAGAAAAGAGCAGGGTATTTCCTTCTTATCTCATCCTCTAGTTCCCAAGTGGCTTCCTCAACACCACGATGGTTCCATAGGACTTTCACGAGGCTTATATCTTTCTTCTTTAACTTTTTAGTTCTGTTATCAAGGATTGACACTGGTCCCTCCTCATATGTTATATCATCATTTAATTCTACTTCCATTGGTTGTAGAACTGACTCGGTGTCTGGGTGACATTTCCTCAGCATGGAAATGTGAAACACAGGATGTAACTTCTGCAACTCTTGAGGTAACTCTAGTCTATAGGCCACCTTTCCAACTCTCTCAACAATTAGATAAGGTCCCATAAATCTAGGAGCTAACTTTCCTTTTCTTCCAAAACGAAGGACTCCTTTCCAAGGTGAGACCTTGAGATACACTCTGTCTCCAACCTGGAACTCTAGGGGTCTATGACGTTTATCAGCATACGACTTCTGCCTATCCTGTGTAATCTTAAGTTGTTGCTGTATAACTTTAATCTTCTCTGTAGTTTGCTGTACAAGATCAGGACCTAACAACTGGTGCTCACCAGTCTCATACCAACACAAGGGTGATCTACAACGTCTACCATACAAAGCTTCATAGGGTGCCATATCAATACTATGTTGATAGCTATTGTTATAGGCAAACTCTATCAAGTTCATATGTAGATCCCAACTTCCGGTAAACTGGAGAACACATGCCCTCATCAGGTCTTCCAAGGTCTGTATAGTCCTTTCTGACTGTCCATCAGTCTGTGGGTGAAAGGCTGTACTAAACCTTAGTTTTGTGCCTAAGGCTCTGTGTAACTGCTCCCAAAAGCGACTTGTAAATTGGGGACCTCTGTCAGAAACTATTGTGACAGGAACTCCGTGCAAACGCACTATCTCTTGTACATACAACTGTGATAACCTTTCAGCAAAATAGGTTGTTTTGACAGGTAGGAAATGTTCTGTCTTTGTCAACCTATCATCAACTACCCAAATGGAATCATGTCCTTTGTTTGTCCTGGGTAGGCCAACAACAAAGTCCATGATCACATGGTCCCACTTCCATTGTGGTATGGGTAAGGGTTGCATTGTTCCTGCAGGTTTCTGGTGCTCAACCTTGACCTGCTGACACACAGAACACCTTAGAACAAACTCAGCTACATCCTTCTTCATCCCAGGCCACCGATACATATCCTTCAAGTTTCGATACATCTTGGTGCTCCCTGGATGCATATCATACATTGAAGAATGAGCTTCCTCTAGAACTATCTTCCTCAGGTTATCTACATCAGGTACTATCATCCTTCCATGATATCATGCCACCTGGTCATCTGAATCATGAAAACCTTCTTGCTTCTCACTACCATACGCGGATCTAAACTGCTGAACTGCAGCATCTACTTAGTGTGCCTCCTTTATCTGCTCTCTTAGGGTAGGTTTAATCTGCATCTCAGCTAACAAACCAGCTAACAATGACACCTTCAACTATACATTGTTTTTCCTTAAAGAGATAAGCATATCTCTCCTAGAGCATACTAAGGAACTTAGTTGTGCTTTATCCATGGTTGATGTTGCTAATTTCCTACTCAAGGCATCTGCAACCACATTGGCCTTGCCCGGATGGTAATCAATTGTACAGTCATAGTCCTTGATTAACTCCATCCAGCGACGTTGCCTCATGTTAAGTTCATGCTGAGAGAAGATATACTTAAGGTTCTTGTGGTCTGTGAAAATCTGGAAGGTTTCTCCGTAGAGATAATGTCTCCAGATCTTCAAGGCATGGACCACAGCAGCTAACTCTAGATCGTGTGTCGGATAATTCTCCTCGTGTTTCTTAAGCTGTCGGGAAGCAAAAGAAATCACCTGTTTATCCTGCATCAACACACATCCAAGTCCATTCTTGGAGGCATCACAGAAGACTACATATCCTTTTCCTTGTTTAGGTAGCACAAGCACAGGTGCACTTGTCAACCTTTCCTTCAACAACTGGAAAGACTGTTGACACTTATCACTCCAAGAAAAAGGAGCATCTTTCCGGGTTAACTTGGTTAAAGGTAAGGCTATAGAGCTAAAGTTTTTAATAAACCTTCGATAGTAACCAGCTAACCCCAAGAAGCTTCGAATCTCCGTCGGTGTCTTCGGTTGTTCCCATTGTAGAACAGATTCTACCTTTGCAGGGTCAACATGAATTCCCGAGGCAGATATCACATGCCCAAGAAAAGATACCTCCGGCAGCCAGAACTCACACTTGCTAAATTTAGCGTATAGCTTGTGTTCTCGTAGTAAGGTCAGAGCTTGGCGAAGATGCTGCTCATGCTGCTGGGCATCTTTACTATAAATCAGGATGTCATCTATAAAGACGACAACACACTGATCAAGGAAGGGTCGAAAGACTCTATTCATGAGTTCCATGAATGCATCTGGTGCATTGGTTAGTCAAAACGACATAACCGTGAACTCATAGTGACCATATCTTGTCCTAAAGGCAGACTTGGATATGTCACTGTCCTTAATGCGGAGTTGATGATATCCAAACCTTAAGTCTATCTTGGAAAAGACCGTTGCACCACGCAACTGGTCAAAAAGATCATCAATCCTTGGCAAAGGGTACTTGTTCTTTATTGTTACTTTATTGAGTTGTCTATAGTCAATGCAGAACCGCATTGATCCATCTTTCTTTTTAACAAACAAAACTGGAGCACCCCAAGGTGAAGTGCTCGGTCGGATAAAGCCTTTCTCAAGTAACTCTTGAAGCTGTTTCTTGAGTTCTGCCATTTCGGCAGGTGCCATCCTATAAGGAGTCTGAGCTATAGGTTTTGTATCTGGGACTAAATTGATTTCAAAATCAATTTCCCGAGGTGGTGGTATACCAGGAAGTTCTTCAGGAAACACATCCTCGAATTCCCTGACTATAGGAACTTCAACAGGGTTGGGACTCTCCTTGGTAACATCTACCACATGGGCCAAGAATGCATAACATCCTTGCCTCATCAGCTTATCAGCAACCATAGCTGATACAAGACAAGTGGGCAGAATCTTTCTTTCTCCTTGAAAGATCCATGTGTTGCTTTCATCAGCAAACACTGCCAACTTGGACTCACAATCCAAGACAACTCGATACCTTTCCAAGGTATCCATCCCTAGGATTACATCAAATCCTTGCATATCAAGCGGTATAAGGTCCACTTGAATGTGATGTTTAGAAAAGAAGAGGATGCAGGGAGAGCATACCTCCTACAAAACAGCAGACCCACTCAACGGAGTCTCCAACAACAACCTATCTGCCCTATGACTAGCTGTCATATTGCAGTTGTGAATCACTATTCGAGTGATGAAAGAGTGCATAGCACCCGGGTCAATCAGAACAAATATTATACAAGGTTTAGACATATCAGAATATAAAAGTTCCATCTGACCTATCACCACTTGTGGATCGACCACTGCCTCTGGTGGGTTCATAGCATAGAACCTCGATGTTGCCTGGTATTGAGGTGGTGCTGATGATCCAGCTTGAGACGCTTGTCCACGTCCTCGAGCTGCTCCTTGAGATTGCATTCTCTGAGATCCTTGTTGATTCTGTCTCGGAGGCTGTGTCACACTGACAGGCTTAGATCGGCAGTCCTTCATCAAGTGTCCCACTTTACCACAGTTGTAGCAGCTCCTCTCCAGTTGTTGTGGTCTGGGTGGTCCAGTAACTGACATTGATGCAGAACTCTGAGTCTCCTGAGGTGGTTGCCTTCGTTCTCTACCTCTACTTGGAGACCACTGAGTCTGAGAACTAGATCTAGGTGGTCGAGGGTTAGGTGCAGAGGATCTAGGCTTCTTAAAGTCCTTAGATGAAGAACCCTGGAACTTTGGATATCTTTTCTGAGTTTGCCTCTTCTCAACCACAGATCTCTCTATCCTTCGGACTGACTCAACGAAGGTAGAGAATCTCTCTCGGTTTTCTAAGGCAGACACGGGGGTACTCATGTCAGCATTCAAACCCCTCTCGAATCTCCTGATTCTTTCTTCTTCTGTGGAAGCCATGTGCGGACAAAACCGCAACAACTCCATGAACTTAGCTTCATACTCGCTAATGTTCATTACTCCCTGCCTCAGTCTCTCTCCTCAGTCTCTCAAATTGAGAGATCTTCTCGTCTAGGAAGGTCTTTGGGAAATATCTATGAACAAACTCCCGCCGAAAGTCTTCCCACGAGATCTCTATTCCAGGTCTCTTCTGCTCTTCCATTGTCCACCAATGACCAGCGCTTCCTTTGAGAAGATAGACAGCATGTCTGACCTTCTCAGTTTCAGGGATATTGAGGATCCTGAAAGCCTTCACCAACTCCATCAACCACAGAGCAGCATCTGCGGGGTCAGCAGTCCCAAGGTACTCGGTAGCTCCGACACGACATAGTCGCTCGAACGTCTTACCGATACCTTGTCCTTCAGGCTGGGCTGGTGCCCTAGGTGCAGGCATAGGCATCCTGTCGGTTATGTGTGTCATGGCAGTCATAAACTGCTCGAACATCGTTTGTACTGCTGGGTTACCCATGTCAGCTGGGTGAAACTGGGGTGGCTCCCTGAGTGGCTCAGGTGCAGGCTGTTCTATTTCTGGAACCCTTGCACCGCCTCGAGGTGCACTAGCACTACTCTCTGCCATGTACTCGTCTTGTGGCTCAACCATCCTTATGTATCTTCTTCTCCTGAGGAGCAGAAGATTCTATTAGATAAGGAAGGAATACTAGAGATAGACTCGACTTCCTAAGTCCTATGCCTCTGTAGACTCGGCGAACCTGGAGCTCTGATACCACTTAAATGTGGGCTCCAATCTCCAAACCATGAAATAATCACGATTTAAACTTGAGCGGAAGCAATCGATAATCAGCGGAAGACAAAAATCATGGGAAATTAAAACTTTTCGAGATAAGAGCTTGAAACCACAAACCTTTTCCATAGAAAAAGGATTTAAACTGTATACATCTCTGTCAAATTACTTCTTGAGTAATTATATACAACATGATACAAAATCTCAAGAACTCATGACCAAAACACTCCAAGACCTGAGAGTACAGAGGACACATAGGACTGACTCTAACTATGCCACATAGCAGGCTGAATCTCCACCTGAGATTAACTGCTGCTCCTGGTGCTGCTGGGATTGGTCACCTTTAGACCGGTTCCTCCGTCTTCGATGACCACCTAAAAAGTTGAAGTCTACGGGGTGAGACAATTATACATAATTGCCCCAGCGAGAGTTATAACTCTCCACTAGAAGCTTTATAAGCAAACAAAGAATAACTTAAGCAGTAAAAGCTTTCAAAGCATTCATTAGCAATTTTGATAATAAGCAAGAGTTCAACATTTATGAAACATGAAGAACATATACTTTATCCAGTGTAACATCAATCAAGTAATACTACGCTATTGATTATGTTTTTCAAACATTATTATGCCCTGTGGAGATGAGGTATACCACTCATACTCCAACTGATCGCTAAGAAGTCACATCAGTATCATACATAGGTCATTAAAAGAGCCGGATTCTTATGACCTCATCTTCCTCAATCAGTTAGAGGATTGTTTGCAGGACATCTGGCAGGACGTCTGCTATTTATAGCTCACTAGGGTAAACTGGACCTTCGCTATGTTTTTACAGTTACAATTGCATTTTGTACTCTCTTCGTCATCGGAATATTTCTTGATTATCTTTCACCGATGCGGTGTTTGTGTTTACTTTGGGAGAATAGTGATACATCTCACCTTTGGGGTTTGTAGTGAAGGTTTGACGGACTATAAAAATCTACATCAATTCCTACACTAGGATGTAAGGTTCTACACATCCATATACCCCACATACTCAAAAGTATGTGATCCAGGAGCTCCCTTGGGAAAACCTGTTTCACCATCATTTAGACTCTGACAATGATGGATCTATGATCAGGGCTCTACATTACACTTGATTAGTTAGGTACATTCAGTATTCTTTTAACATCATACATGGTTCTTCAAACAATAACATTAGCATAACAACTATAAATGAGAATACTAAAATGTAGCAAGCCTAACTCTTTTCAATCATCAGTTCTCAATCATTTCACCACAAGTCATCTGTTAAGCATGACCTTGATGGCATTTATGGCTCTTACAGCCCATAAATCTCAATAGATGTCACTAGCAGTGCATCAAGATATTTCACTTATTCATAAAGCTTAAGACATGCTTTCAATGAATATAGTATTACAATCCATACCTGGATATGATCATCATCTCATAACAACTTGCAAGGTTAATTCAACTGGTAATAGTAAACAATTCATCAATCAGGGTTTACTTATTCATCTTTCATGTCACCACCCTAGAATTAGGGTTTACTATTCACTCCATGGTGAATTGTACTAATTACATCATCATGTATGAGAAACATCATCATTAAAGCTCTTAAGTAAGATTAAGACTCACTAGTTATCAAAATTAGGGTTTCCATGATCTCACATAGGTGGATCATTCCCTACTCATGTACATTCATGTGTATTGAAAGTATCTTACTTAAGTTTCCACCAAAAAAAGGGTACTTTCTCTCTCTTAGGATACTTTCTCTCTCTTAGGATACTTTCTCTCTCTTAGGATACTTTCTCTCTCCTCTTACTAGTAGATGGTGATAACACCACTCCAGAACAGGTTGGGTTAAGTCCTCATTGAACTAACATAAGCCAAACATCACTATCATGTGATTAGGGTTTGATTTAAAACAAGGTTTTACTCCATTAAACCCCTGAAGGGTATTTTGGTAATTTACCTCATGATCAACATCATGGGTCAAATCATTAATCACTTAGTCCCTTAATGACCTAGGTTACCATTAGGGTTTAGATTAGATCATCATTGAATCAATTACATCATCAATTGATTAAGTACAAACCACCTTGAACACCTTCAAACGGTTTCAATCTTCAACCACCAAACGGTCTTGAGACCGTTTGGTTTCAAACGGTCTTGAGATCATTTGACCTCAAACGGTCTTGAGACCGTTTGGGTGCGTTGACCGTTTTGACTTTCAAACCGTTTGAAGCTCATGCGGTTTGAAACCGTTTGATCAAATCAACTTGAGATCGATTGGACCAAACGATCTTGAGATCGTTTGAGCCCAAACGGTCTTGAGACCGTTTGGCCCCAAATGGTCTTGAGACCATTTGGCCCCAAATGGTCTTGAGACCGTTTGGATCCAAACGGTCTTGAGACCGTTTGGTCCAAATGGGCTCAAACCGTTTGGACCTCCAAAGTGGTTCAAAAGTTACAATTAGTGATGGTTAAGTATGTTGAAGCCCTCAATTGGCTAAAGCCATATTAACAAATTATAAATTGAGTCAATTAGGATGAACCTCAATCACTTGGACATCAAATTAACCCTCAATTGAAAGTCAATTAGGGTTAAGTCCATCTCAATTAGGGTTTCAAATCGGATAGTCATCAATATTCAACAATGTGAATCAATTCAAGGTTGAACCTATCAATTGACCTCCAATTGGGCCCAAACTTGGCCCAAACGGTCTTGAGATCGTTTGGATGACCTCCAAACGGTCTTGAGACCGTTTGCCCAAAGTTTGACCAAAAACCAAGTCGGTTGGTTTAGGGTTGAACTCCAATTAGGTCTAAAAATCAGCATTTTTATCAATTCATCAACTTATTGCAATTGGACCTTCAAACCATTAGATTATCTCAACCCTAGACCTACAAACGGTCTTGGGTTGTTCCCAAACGGTCTTGAGACCGTTTGGAAGAACCCCCAAACGATCTTGAGACCGTTTGGGTCCTTCAACCCAAAACTCAACAAGATCTATGCTTTTAAAACAGTAATTTCAACCCGATTAGGGTTAGGATGTTGAAGTGCCTTCAACTCTCAATTGGTTAAGAATTAAACTTTGATTCTTTGCAGGAATGAAATTAAATATATAACCAACATACCCTCAAACGGTCGTCCCTTGGTCAACCCTATCAAATGGTCTTGAGACCGTTTCAATCCAAACGGTCTTGCAAGACCGTTTGAGAGCAAACAGTTTGAAACCGTTTGACCTTAAACGGTTTGCAACCGTTTGGACCAAAAGGGTCCAAGGTCGTTTGATAAAGTAGCATAGGAAATCACGCCCATCATCTTCAACCTTGGTTAAGGTCGGTTATTCCACCGTTTTACTTGCAAAAGTGCAAGGAAGAAGGGAGATAGAAGAAGAACTAACATGCTAGATTGTAAGAACAAAGTATGCACATAAAGCAAAGAGTTTAGAGTTATAAAACCCGCCTAAAGGTCGTTCCTTGAGCTCCAAGCTTTCAAGCTCCAAGCTTTAATGGCGTCTTTGAGCTCCATAGGTTCGGCCAAGGTGAATTCTTCAAGGAAACGTTGGAAAGGAAAGGCTAGAAAGATAGAGCTAGGTGAGTTAGCCATGAATCTAACCTTGAAAACGAGTTTCCTCCATGATTTCAAGCAAAAGGAATGATCTAAACTTACCTAGAACCCTTGGTCGTCCCTCTCTGCTCCAGAGCTAGCCTTGTTCGGTTGAGAAAGAAGAGAAGAAGTGAAGGAAATGAAAGGTTCGTTCACTTGTTACAAGGAAAGGGCTTATATACTTCAGGCCTTTTTACACCATAAGGACCTCTAAAGTATGGAATTTACATCTAAGTACCCCCTTGCTCAAGGCACGTCCAAACTCATCTAAAATTATGCAAAGCTCATGAAATATCAAGATCTAAGGGTAAAGAAAGCCAACTTTCAACTAAGGTACATATATGAAAGGTTTCCATACCCATATTAGGTGATTTTTACCACAAGGATCATTTTTCTTATCTGTTTATTCATTGACGTCCCCTTTTCATCATTTCTACTCTAAATGATGGCAAAAGTTATAAAAGATGTTCTAGAAAGTGAATTTTACAAATTACACCCCTCAATTTTGGTAAATTGCACTTTACTCCAAATTAGGGTTTTTAAGCACAAGGATCATTCCACAAGCTGCATCTTGATGCCCAAGCTTGGAAAATCCTTCTTACTTCATCATATTTACCCATATGATGTCTTATTATCATAAGAACATCTTAACCTGTGAACATTGCAAGTTAACCCCTTTAACTGGGTAATTTGCACATAGGTCCCTGCACCACAAAACAATGCTACAACTTTACATATAAAGGAGCAAAATTGAAAGTAAATGTTACTGAGGAACTTAATTACATGCCAGGGAGTATTCACAAGTATATAATTACATATTTAGTCAAAACTTCTAGGTTTAGGTTATAACCAGGTCAGGGATGTTACACTTATTATACCTCATAATGATAAAGAAAGTGATAATCTAATGGTGGTTGTTGATCCAATCTTGTAAACCCCAATCGGGTAAAGTGAAACCCTAATTGTAATGATGTAAAATGTATGGCATGAGTCCTATGAGATGATGATGTTGATGATGCATTGCCTTCTTGTTATCAATTTCTAACCATGCAGGAGATACCAATTGATGTACATAGCCAGGTATGAGCTATGGTGGTTATGATCTGATAGAATGGTCCTTATGATGGACATTGGTCCTTGTGATGGACATATGATTAATAACATGCATAAAGTGGTGATGTGATGAGATCACACCTAATATGTTTTAGTATGTTCTAGTGATGAGTCATGCCCTTGTTTATGTAGATCTTGTTTAGAGGTTATACATTATAACTCGATTGATACTTAAAGATGTTTAAATTGATCTAATTAATCAAGCATAATCTAATAGTGTAGTTTGCCATGTGCCATAGATCCATTAAGTGTTAGCAATTTGCTGAATGGTGAAATGAGTTTAACTCGGAGCACATATTTTTTAATATGTGGGGTACAAGTCGAGTAATTCCTTGTATCCTTAAATATAAGATGTGTGAGATGACCATGCATGAGTCGATCTCATTGTGATATGGATGGCCATGTGTGAGCCACTCCTTTTTGTTAGAACGGCCATGCGTGAGCATGTTCTTCTAGCATTGTACATGTACCAAGGTGGGCTAGTTATGATTATATGTGTGGATGGCCATGCATGAGCCAATCCCTAAATTTGACTATATGTGATTGTTGCAGTTGACTGATATGTCTCTGTAGTGTTTTCTCTTGTACTGACCAAGAGGAGTGGTGAGGTCATGGATTCTGACTCTTCCATTAGACCTTGTATGGCACTGATTTCAACTTATCAAGAGGTTAGTTGGATTTGGGTGGTATGACTCAGATCCTTGGGGCATAATGAAATACATAATTAGTTGTGTAGTACATTGTGTGGGATATAAATACAAAAACATTGGATGAGGCCTTGCTTGATCTTTGTACAATGTTGTTGATAGGAAATATACATGTTCTTCATATTCCTTTTAAATTATTAAGATGTTCCATAAATTAGACAGTAAATGCTCTTCATGTTAATAATCATTACCTGCTTCATATGATTGTAATTATACTACTACTTAATTTATCTTATGTGTGATAATAATAGAGTTGGTGGTGAGTTATATCTCCCATTGAGATTTGGAATCTCACCCCATGGGTTTCCCACACCCTTTTTAGGTGGTTGAGCATGAAGAGGTAGAGATCCTACAGTAGATGTTGAGTAGCAACAAGAGGAGTAGTAGCTGAAAAGGTTGGAAGTGATGTTGGATATATTTAATTGATAGAGTCCTAGAGTTGTCACTATACACTCGGGTCTTTGGGAATGTTTTGTAGATGTTTCGTGAACAGACTTTCTTTATATGGTTGGCTTGTATGCCTGTTATGTATAGATGTGATGAAATCATGTATATATGTTTTGGAACAGTTGTTTAGTTACAGGTTGACAACATGCCTTGTATATGATTTGAGGCATGAAAGGACTTATATGTTAAGGCTCTTTTTGTTTGGAAGTTTTATTAAAATGGTTTTAATTTTTAGTGTTTTTTGACAATACGCTTGTTAATCTTTCTTCCACGGTTATGTTTTGAGTAATCTTGCTTTGTGTGATGTGGGGGCATCACACGCTTAATGTCTTTTCAGGGTGATCCATTCACTTTATCTCTAAACTCTTTGAAATCAAGATTTGATAAATCCATTATGTACATATAAGTGTAGGACTAGTTTTCTAGATGAAAATAAATATGACGTACATGCTTGTCTTATTTTATAGCCTTACTTATATGTATGTACATATATTATACTTTTTCACCTTGAAACTAAGAACAATAAGAAATAGAATGAAATGTAGTTATTAATGGTCCTCATTAATATCCCTAGAGGAGAAGGAAAGTGTTAAAGTTGACTAGCACCTCCCTAGAGTACATGGTACATAGGGAGATCCCTAGATTACATGGTACATGGGTAATGGGCCCAATAATACATGTGATTAAGTGCTAAGTCCACCATAGTAATGCATATTCATTGAAATGAGTTTAGTAAAGTGGGTTTACCTAATTTTTTGCCTTAAGTAACATTTCCTTATATCTTTTCTTAATTTTTAAATTATTCAAGTATGCAAGCATAGTATATATGTATCTTTCAATCACATACATAACATTTTATGTTGATTAGTTGTTTCACATATTTTCTAGGTGCAAATAAGTACTCAAGGGAGGGGCAAAAATATGGTGGGAAATTTTTGTGTCCTAGAAGTACTCCCTGAGAATAAAGTAAAGTTTCCCACATACCTACTCAAGGGAGGGGCAAAAATCTGGTGGGCATTTTTTTGTGGGAATAAGGAAGACGAGGTTGGTATCATGGAGTGGAAAGCCTTCAAAACCCTTTTCACTGATTGCTTTATGCCCATAGATGAGAGGAAGAGGAAGGAGAGGATGTACACTGAGCTTAAGCAATGCAACCTTTGGTGGGGGATTACACCAAAAAATTTAGGCTTCTGGAGCGCTATGCACCCACTAAAACTGAAGAATGCCTCCTGGAGCACTATATTGATTGTCTAGCTGCCAACCTGAAAACCTTATCTATCACTTCCCATCCCAAAAAAATTGATGAAGATCTACATATGGCCCTCAATCAAGAAAGGGATCAGGGTATGTAGAAACCTTCATGCATGGGATACCTAGGATTAACCACCAGTGAGGAAGACAAGTCTAGGAAGTTTAACCCTGGCCTTAACAAGGGATCATGGAAAGCAAGTTCAGGTAAAGGAGGTCAGAGGAACAACCAGAACCATCAGAGTCCACCTCACCTAAAGTGCAAGACTAATGGGTGACACCATGGCGGAGCATGCCGTCATACCAAGCTAGTCTGCTACACTACAAAAAGGAGGGCCATTTCATTGCCAAGTGTCCTACCCATTTATCTTTGGCAACCCTCAAGTAGGTGTTCCACCTCCTAAAGGGAACTACAATGCAAAAGTGTTTCCAATGACTGTAGAATAGGCTAAGGAAAACCTAAACTAGTTGATTGAAGGTAATCTTAATTCCTTTTTCATTCATCTAAAAATCATGTTCAATGCCTTCAAATATTCATGACAAAATTATCTATGTAGGCATTGTATTTCTTAATGATCATCCTATTAAAGCTTTGTTTTATTGTGGATCTACAAATACCTTTATATCATGAAATTTGGCATCTATGTTACATTTGCACGTAAAAGATCTCGGATATATTCTTGATGTGTCAACTCCTAGTGGCAAAATATTCACTACAATATAGAGAACTGATATCCAGCCTATGAAAAGAGAAAATTATGACATGCCCTTCGAATTTATCCTCCTATCTATGAAATATTTTGATATTATACTTGGTATGGGTTGGTTGTACAAATATTATGCACATATTAGTTGTAGGGAGAAGCGGGTAGTCATTATCCACCTAATTCTAATCATGTGGTGATCCCTAGCGGAAGTAGATTATGTAGCAATGTTATAATCTCCTCTCTTAAAGCTAAAAATCTAATTTCTAAAGGTTGTAAAGTCTTCCTCGCATTAGTATTAGAGACCAATCCTAGTGCCAAACCCATAGAAATACTGGAGGTGGTACATGATTTTCTTGACATTTTCCTAGAGGAGCTTCCTAGGCTTCTAGGGGCCCATATAGGATGGCTCCTGCCGATCTATTGGAATTGGAGAAAAAAGTGCAAGAACTCTTGATAAAGGTTTCATCCATCCTAGTATTTCCCCTTGGGGTGCGCATGTTCTCCTTGTAAAGAAGAAAGATGGTTCTATGCGAATGTGTATTGACTACCACATATTGAACCAAGCCACTATTAAAAATAATTACCCTCTTCCCCATATTGATGACCTCTTTGATCAACTCCGCATTGCTAAAGTTTTCTCCAAAATTGACCTTTGTGCTGGCTATTACCATCTCAAAGTCAAAGATAGTGATATTTTTTAATCTACTTTTTGAACTCATTATGGGTTTCACAAATTTCAAATGATACCATTTGGGTTAACCAACACACATAGTGTATTCATCAATCTAATGAACAAGGTCTTCCAAACCTATCTTGATGAGTTTGTGGTCATTTTTATTGATGATATTCTGCTCTATTATGATTCTATGAAGAAACATCTTGAGCACATGAAGGCATTTTTTGAAGTCATTCGAGCTCTGAAGTTCTATGGGAAACTTTCTAAATGTGAATTCTAGATCGATAAAGTCATTTTCCTTGGACATGTTATTTCTGGGGGTAGTATATTTGTCGATCCTGCAAAAGTGTTGGTCGTTCTTGATTGGCAACCTCCCCGAAATCCTTTTGAAATCTGGAGTTTCTTGGGTTTAGCCGGATACTATTGTCACTCCATCCCTAATTTTTCTGGAGTTTCACTCCCTCTTACTAAGCTTACTTGGAAGGATGAGCATTGAATATGGTCAACTACTTGTGAGTCTAGTTTCCTAGAGTTAAAGTAGAAATTGACATCAACACATGTTCTATTTTTACCCTCTATCAATGAAGGGCTTGTGATCTTCACTGACGCTTTGAGGAATGGTCTAGGTTGTGTCATGCAGCAGAATGGGAAGGTAGTGGATTTTGCATCAAGACAACTAAAACCAAATGAACTTAATTATCCCACCCATGATTTGGAATTTGTTGCAATAATACATGCTCTAAAAATTTAGAGATACTAGTTGTATGGGGAAACATTTGACATCTTCATGGATCACAAAGGCTTGAAGTATATCCAGACCCAGAAAGACTTGAACATGCATCAGTGTTGATGGATCGAGTATCTAATAGACTACAATTTCACAATTGCCTACCATTTGGGAAAGGCAAATGTAGTCGTTGATGCCCATAGCAGATAAACGGCAGTATGTACATCTTTGTTTGTCCCCAAGTGAGAGAACATGGAGGATCTAGTAGATTGGAAACCACAGTCCATGCATGATTGTATCCATTTCAACAATAATTTTTATCATTCCGAGTATGAACTTCTTAAGGCACAAAAGGCTAGTCCTGACCTTTAAGATCTCTCTTTTCTAAACCTCAAACACACTTGTCTGTGGGTCTCGATGGTGGTCTTTGATATAATAACTGTATGTGGGATCTTGAGCAGTCAGTTGTCAAGGCAAAGATTCTTAGTGAAGCACATGGGTCAAGGTACGTAGTTAATCCCGAGACAACCAAAATGTACAAAAACCTGCAACGACTTTTCTGGGGGAGGGGCATGAAGCATGATAATACTAAATTTGTGTCCAGATGTCTGACGTGCCATAGAATTAAGGCAAAGCACCAGAGACTAGGTGGCCTACTACAACCCCTTGAAATTCCAGAATAGAAATGGGAACACATTGTCATGGATTTCTTGGTGGGTCTACTAGGACCAAAAAGGGATATGATGTTGCATGGGTTATTATGGATCATCTCAGAAAATCAGCTCACTTCCTACCTGTGAAGATGACAACAAAGTTTATGAGCTTGCCAACCTTTATATATGGGAGATAGTACATATACATGGAGTTCCAAAGTGCATTGCTTCAGATAGGGATCCAAAGTTCACTTCTAATATGTTGAAACATGTTCAAGAGGAACAATGTACAAAAATAAACTTCAGCACATCATATCATCCTCATATTGACGGTCAGTCTGAGTGTACAGTGCAAATTCCGAAGGATCTTCTATGGGCTTGTGTTCTTGATTAGGAAGGCTCGTGGGAAAATTACTTTCCCTTGGCTAAGTTCTCATATGTATTGGGATGCCTCCATATGAAGCTCTCTATGACACACCATGCAGATCTCTACTACATTGGGATGGCGTTGGGGAGCACACCTTGATGAAATATGAGGAGATGCAGCTCTACACAGACAAGGTGGTGTTGCTAAGACAGAGAATGAAGCGGGAATAGGACAAGTAGAAGTCTTATGTAGATGCTCACCAGAAGGAACTTCAGTTCAAAGAAGTTGATCATGTTTTTCTAAAGATCAGACCTATCTGAGCCTTGGCCAAGAACAAAGGAAAACTCGATCCTCGCTTCGTGAGATCCTTTGAGATCTTGGAAAGGGTTGGTAGAATGTGCATATTGTCTTACTCTTCTGCCTCATTATAGTGCAATGCACAATGTGTTTTGTGTATCAAATATGAAGCCTTATGTCAAAGATCCTTGTCCCATTCTGAATCATGAGCCACTAGAGCTGAAAGATGGTCTATCTTATGTTGAATCCCTAGTCAAAATTCTTGATTTTAAGACAAAGGAGCTTCATCTTAATCAGTGCATTTACATGGTGAAAGTTCTCTAGAGAAACCATGATCATAAGGATGCCACCTGGGAGCTCAAGTCCCAAATCAAGCAGAAGTATCCAAATCTCTTTTGAGCTTCTTGAATTTTGAGGACACAATTCTTAAAAGGAGGGGAG
This sequence comes from Alisma plantago-aquatica, assembly GCA_963693085.1. Lineage (NCBI taxonomy): Eukaryota > Viridiplantae > Streptophyta > Magnoliopsida > Alismatales > Alismataceae > Alisma > Alisma plantago-aquatica. The sequence goes on from OY856411.1 coordinate 263,801,656, forward strand.
AGTGTGATAAAGTGAGTTTTTTTACATTATTTATTTTCTCTCTCTTACAAATTCAATCATATTGATAATTACTCAAATTGAATTTCCCAAATACCCTCAATCACATCCCTCTATAAATTTGACCATATGGATACACAAATTTCAAAATCATGCAAACCCAAAATGCACATTAGGTAAGTCATGCATATTAAGAAACTAGTCATATTACAATGGTCAACATTCGAATTTGAATATTAGTTTTCTAACATAATTAGATAACTTCATCATAAAGCACAACCTAAAATTTTATAATGATTGGATGTACCAATTGAGAGTGTCATTTGAAATTGTACATATTATTTCCTTTATTATTAATAGAGGACCTAGGTCAGTCGATTAAATACCTAGGTGTGACATTTAAATGTCATGTGGCCCTTTAGAAACTTGGGTGTGGCCCTTTTATCTTGGCCCCTAGATCTCGACGTCTATTTCCCTGATTTAACAAGTGCCGATTTGTCATCAACCTCCGATAACTCAAGATAACAAGAGGAACTGGACCTTACCGCGACACTTATCCTCACAACCAACATACTTAGTCTTACAGATTGAGTTTTGGAGGAGAGATTGCTTTGAGATGAATTCAACAACTTATTACACATCACCCCTCACCCTTGAGCCTGAGCAAACGAACCTCTGCTCCCTCATTGCTCTCACATGGTGACGACAACAAGTTAGGGCTTCCTTGCCCTCATATTCACCCAGCTACTTAAATCCATCCTCATCTCTGTCACCCTTCCTTTAATCATCCCCCACCTTCAATTCCTCACTATACCACCACAAATACCCCCAATACCATCATCCTCTACCTCTGATCACTTCAATACCATGGGAAAGGAGCTTGGCCCACAACCAGTTACCCTTACCATCACCTCCACCATAACCCAAGGGTGCTACGTGGCAAGCATTTGCAGTCCCGAAACCTCTCTTCACCCCTAACCCCTCTATCATTGGCGACCTCACCCTTCTTCATGGAGGCGTCGAGTTATAGAGAGAGACACAACATGGAACTTTGTCGTCTGGGTGTGGAACCATCCCCTGAAGGTGTGGGCACCTTTGTCCAGACATCAAAACCATTCCTTGTGGGCGGGGACCTCGTTGGAGCTCAAACATGCTTCTTAATCCAGCAACAGTGAAGGAGGAGAAGGAGTTGAGAAGGAGAGGCCTAGTTAAGCCATCTAGCCTAGGGGAGCCAACCACTGAGTGCCACTTTAGCAAAAGGGTCGCCAGTCAGTGAGGAAAAGCAAGAGAGACATCCACCCCACAGCCCTGATGTGGACCAATAGCAACCCTTGACATCAGCAGGTAAATCTTCGTATCCTTTTTAAAATACAAGAAACTTATTTATCTTGGAAAAATCACTATTTTTTCTAGGAATATCTAATAATAATGAACCTAAACACCATTTTTATCAGAAAAATGTAAGCAATCAATTAAAAATAATATATTGACCTGAATTTGATTCCTTTTCAATGTATGATGTACTAAAGCACTATTTGATTTATTGATCTTCTTTTCTTAAACTAAAATGATGAAAAAAATTATTCATGATATGATATCGGTAACTTTCGACTCATAAACCGTAATGGAATCTCTGATGTTTTTACATCATGATATCATAACTAGAAAATGCATAGTGACTTAAAGTTCCTATGAAGCCCTAATGCTAGTTTTCTCTCTCTACATGATGAAAGTAATTAATGAACCTTTATGCCTAGAATTTAAATCCATCATAATAACCCTAAAATGAGGTTATAACACCTTGTAACCCTAATCTGACCATGAGATTATTAATAGCAATCTTGATTAAGACTAAACCCTAAAAAATGGAATCTTATGGGCACATAATGACTTAGGCCCTTCATGTCTTTTCAGGGTGATCCATTCACTTTATCTCTAGACTCTTTAGAATCAAGGTCTGATAAATCAGGTATGTGGATATAAGTATAAGACTAGTTTTCTAAATGAAAATAAATATGACGTACTTTCTTGTCTTATTTTTGGAACCTTGCTTGTATGTGTGTACTTGTATTATACTCTTTCACCTTGAAACTAAGAACGCTAAGAAAGAGAATGAAATGTAGTTACTGATGGTGCTAATTAATCTTACTAAAAGAGAGGGAAAGTATTAATGTTGACAACACCTCCCTACAATACATGGTACATAGGAAGATCCCTAGAGTACATGGTGCATAGGGAACGGGCCCAATAATATATGTGATTAAGAGCTAAGTCCACCGTAGTAATGCATATTCATTGAAATGAGATTAATAATGTGGGTTTACCTGATTTTTTTGCCTTAAATAATATTTCCTTTTACCTTTTTTTCTTTTTTAAAATATGCAAGTATGAAAGCATAGTATATATGTATCTTTCAACAAATTACACAACATTTTATGTTGATTAGCTGTTTCACATATTTTCTAGGTGCAAAGAACCCTTAAATGCAGTCAAAGTGCCAGAAGGAAATACTAACTCACATTGGAGGATCTAGAGTAGATGATGCTTATCTCCATTTCTTTTAGCTAGTTATTTTTCCATTCCTTAGTGGATGTATAGGATGCACTATGTTCTATGTACCTTCCTTTTTCTCATAATTAGTCTCTTCTTCTATGCAAATAATTTAAACACTACTATATTCTTATTTATGAATGATGGTTTCTGTGTGGTTAATCATGTGATGTTTGTGAACATGACCTGGATCTTGTGTATTATAGATGATAACCACAGTTCCTTGTATTTTCCCTCTTGACATCTTATTGAAATGAGTGCATGCATATCAATGGAATGTCAACATGGAAAGTATGCAATAATTGGGGTTGTAACATATTTATTAACATGCCAATTCTAGTAAGTTCACAATGATTTGTTGGTATTGTATTAAAATTTACTATTGTACCAACAATGGGTCAGTACAATATGATTCATACTTCCCTTGTATTTTTTTACTTCATTTCTTGATTTTTCTACTTTCATTCTATTTTTCTTCCTTCCCTCCTCTTTTTCTAATTCCATTGTGTCTTCTTTTATTATTCTTTTCTATTACTTCTCACATCTCTTTTTTACTTCTTTTTTTCGTACCTTAATTACAAGTGACTTTTGCATATTATTGGCATAGTTGGTGTACATTCCATTAGTTGGGTGGGCTAGCTGGGATATGAGGGGTTGTGGGTAGAGGGAATGCTATTAAAAGAATCAAGCTCTGGAGTGCTAACTAAAATAGGTTTTTGAATTTCACCATAAAACCACCAAAAGAGATATAGCTAAAGAGTCATCAGATTTTGTCTGCCTAATTAGTTACACCGAGACATTGACTTTTTTTATATTTGTGTGACACCTAGTCTCTCTAAATGAGATTACTCAAAACACAAAACATGACCAACTGCTAATTAATCACATAGTCAAAATGAGGAATAATTAAAACCAATTTCAACAATGTAAACAAACTCTGGAACATTTACATAAAGTTCCATCTTTTCCATTCTCATATATTATAATAGGAATGTACATCTGTCCTCAATGACTTCATCTACCTACTGTATACAAAAGATATTTCACATGTACATGTCATATATTTACAAACATTGGCATACTGGCAAAATCTCACGTCGATGCAAATTTATCATCTAGAAAACACATCTCATACCCAGACCTGAGAGTACATGGATGACACTAGTACTCTACTACCACCATCTACAACTGACCAAACTTCTAAAACTACTAATCACCAGGATGATCTTCTTCCACTACATGACCTCAACCTCGTTGCCCTCGATCACCTAAAAGATGTGGCGACCCACGGGTGAGACCCAATCCCAGCGAGAGACATAATTCTCTCCAATAAATATTGATTATAAAATATTAATTATTAGTAAATAAATCGGGCAAATAGGGTATTGAATAAGTAATTGGGCAGATTGAGCAGTTTAAGCATACTAAGCAATTAAGCAAATAAGCTTTAGCAACAAGTAGAATTACTCAAATTTCATAAGTCTACACTCTATAAGAACCATGTAGTATAAAGATAAAACAAGGGTTACTCAACCAATGTGAGGCATATTTAATCCTAATACATATATACTACACAGCTTGAATTACATCTTTTATTATGTTGCCCTGAGAGATTTGAGGAATACCACTCAAGTCCCAACTGACCACTACTAAGTCAAAACTAGTGCCATACAAGATCCAGGATAACTGGATTCCTAAGATCTTCTCCACCCTCAGTCAGTATGAGTCTGCCAGAATGACATATCAGGTCAAGTTGCTAACAACCTAGTCCGTCCTTGGTACATTTCATGACACTAGTGAAAGGAGGTGGGAATACAAACCCTATCATCTGAGGTACAACCATGGTTGTCTTCAAATATTATCATATGTACATATCTGAGACACGAGCATAGCCTCTTCTCATGTCGAGGTATGACCACAGTCATCCTCCTAAACATATGGAGTCAGGATGACAAGCGCCCCACATACACAATAGTATGTGCTTCGAATTTCCCTTAGGAATACTCATTTCACCATCTGCAAAGTCCTAACACTCAGATGGATCTATGGCACATCACTTGACACCTGCACTTCCTATCCTTTATCCATACCCTTATCCTTATCTTTATCCTTATCCTTATCTTGACCCTTATCCTTATCCTTATCTTTACCATTACTCTTATCCTTATCCATAAAGGGGAAACCCCTAAAATGTCCTTGAAGAGGAACACCTTCAAACCAAGAACAACTAGGAGTGTCATACCCAAAAAAATCTGAGAATGATAAGGAAACACATACGGATCATAATTATTGTGACAATATACAAAGAAAACCTCTCAATTGGGTAAATTGTAGAAAAGTCCAGAATGTACATAAAATTTCATAACTTGCTCAAACAATGCCCAAATTGGACCAAATTTGAAACTTTAGCTTTTATTATGATTAAAAGTATATCACAAGGTTATATTAAGGTTATAAGCATTCAATTATAGAAATTAAGCTTTTTTAACACTTTATGCAAGTTTAGGGACCTTACAGCTATAAACCCCTAACAAGGATATTGCCCCGAAATCCTACACAAAGAGAGACGTTTACTTTCTATGCATCTCATTCTCTAGTTCCCACATGTCTCACTCTATGCCATGATGATGCCACAAAATCTTTACTAACACCATATTTTTCTTCTTGAGCTTCTTCACTCTCCTGTCCAAGATCAACACTAGACCTTCAACATAAGAGATATCCTCATATAACTCAACCTCTACTGGTTGGATAGTTTCCTATATATCTGGATGGCATTTCCTTAGCATGGAGATGTGAAAAACATTATGTAACCTATGTAGATCTGGTGGTAACTCCAACTTATATGCCACTTTTCCAACACGAGCTAAGATAGGGCATGGTCCCATAAATCTCAGAGCCAACTTACCCTTCTTTACAAACCTTAGCACACCTTTCCAAGGAGAGACTTTGAGATATACTCTATCTCCCACTTGGAACTCAAGAGGTCTATGTTGGTTATCTGCATAAATTTTCCTGCCAGTCCCGAGCTACTTTCAAGTGTTATTGTATCACTTTAATTTTTTCTGTAGTCTGTTGTACTAGATTAGGGCCCAAAAGTTGATATTCACCGATCTCATACCAATAAAGAGGAGACCGACAATGTCTCCCATATAGAGCCTCATAAGGATCCATATCTATGCTTCTCTAGTATCTATTGTTATAAGCAAACTCTATCAAACTGAGATGTATATCCCAACTACCCAAAAACTGCAAGACAAGTGCCCTCAAGATATCCTCTAAGGTTTGAATAGTCCTTTCAGACTGGCCATCTGTTTGCAGATGGAAAGTTGTGTTGAACCTTAGTTGTGTTTCCAATGTTGAATGTAGATATTCCCAAAAACAAATTGTGAATTATGGACCTCTGTCAGAAACTATAGTCACTGGAATGCCTTGTAGATGGACTATCTCATCAACATATACTTGTGCCAACTTCTCTATTGTAAATGTCATCTTGACTGGAAGAAAGTGAGCTGACTTAGTCAATCTGTCCATTAACACCTGTATGGAATCATGAACCTTGGTTGTCATAGGAAGACCAACCACATAGTCCATGGTAATATGATCCTAGTTCTACTGTGGTATTGGCAAAGGTTGTAATGTTCTTGCAGGTTTTTGGTGCTCATCCTTCACCTGCTGACAAACTGAACATCTGGCAATGAACTCTGCCACATCACACTTTAGACCTAGCCACCAATACAAGTCCTTCAAGTTCTGGTACATCTTGGTACTTCCAGGATGCATTGCATACATCGAGGAGTGAGCCTCCTCAAGTACCATCTTCCTCAACCCATCAACATCAGGAACTACTGTCCTATTATGGAAACAAACTGTACCGTCATCTACCTGGAAGCCATCATACTTTTCACTGTCAATTCCTGATTGGATATTATGTATCATAGTCTCATTCTGTTGTGCATCATGGATCTATTGTATCAAGGTAGGTTTGACTTGTAACTGTGCAAACAGACCTACCAACAAGGAGACATCCAGTTGTACATTCGTCTGGCGAAGAGACACTAGCATATCCCTCTTGTGGCAAACCAAGGAATACATTTGTGCATTATTTGCAGATGAGGATGAAAATGACTCCCTACTCAAAGCATCAACTACCACATTCTCCTTCCTTGGATGATAGTCTATTGTGCAATCATAATCCTTAATCAACTACATCCATCTCCTTCGCCTCATATTCAAATCCTATTTTGAGAAGATATATTGTAGATTGTTATGGTCAGTGAAGATCTGACACTTTTCTCCATAAAGGCAGTGTCTCCATATCTTTAAGGCATGGACCACCACTTCAAGCTCCAGATCATGTGTTGGGTAATTCTCCTCATTTTTCTAAAGCTGTCAAGAAGCAAAAGAAATCACATTTTTATCATGCATCAACACGTATCCCAACCCAATTTTTGAAGCTTCACAAAAGACAACATAGTGTTTCCCTTGCTCTGGTAGCACTAACACCGGTGCACTAGTCAACTTTTCTTTCAACAGCTGAAAAGAATGTTGAAACTTGTCACTCTAAGCAAAAGAAACATCCTTCCTTGTTAACCTAGTTAGGGGTAATGCTACAGAACTGGAATCCTTGATGAACCTTCTATATTAGCCTTCCAAACCTAGGAAACTACAAATCTCTATTAGTGTCTTTGGTTGTTCCCATTCTAGTACGGACTCAACTTTCTTGGGGTAAACACAAACATCTTTAGTAGATATAACATGGCCTAGAAAAGACACTTCAGATAACCAGAATTCACACTTGTTGAACTTAGCATATAGCTGATGCTGCCTCAACAAAGTCAACGCCTGGCGAAGGTGTTGCTCATGTTGGGGATATCATCTATGAATACAACCACACACTGATCAAGACAAGGTCTAAATACCCTATTCATCAGATCCATAAAAGTTGCAGGTACATTGGTTAGCCCAAATGGCATCACCACGAACTCATAATGACCATACCTAGTCCTAAAGGTTGACTCAGGTATGTCATCTACCTTAATCCTCAACTGATGGTAACCTGGCCTGAGGTCTATCTTTGAAAACATAATGGAACCTCTCAACTGATAAAAAAGATCATCAATCCTTGGAAAAGGATACTTATTCTTTATCATCACTTTGTTTAACTATAGATAGTATATACACAACCTTATGAATCTGTCTTTCTTCTTGACAAACAACTTGGGAGCACCCCAAGGAGAAGTGCTCGACATGATAAAACCCTTCCATAATAGTTCATGTAATTATTTCTTTAACTCATGCATCTCAGTTGGTTCCATTTTGTATGGTGATTGTGCTATGGGTTGTGTTCCAGAAGCAAGATTGGTCTCAAAGTTAATCTCTCTAGGAGGGGCAACTCCAGGAAACTCATATGGAAAAAATCTGTAAACTCCCATACCACTGGTACCTCCTGGATACTAGGACCTCTTGCCTTGGTATTCATAACATGGGATAAGAAAGCTTCACATCCTTGTTTCATCAATTGCTCCACTGTCATAGCTGACATCAAATAGGTAGGAAGAATCTTCCTATCACCTTGGAAAATCCACTATACCTCTCCATCATGGAACGTTGCTACCTTAGTACTACAATCCAAGATTACCTTGTACTTTTCCAAGGTATCCATCCCTAGGATCACATCAAAACCATGCATGTTAAGTGGCAAAATATCCACTTGAATGTTTCATCCATAAAAAGAAAGAACACAAGAAGAGCACACTTCCCGCAACTCGACGAAACTAGCCAAAGGAGTCTCTAGTCACATGCTATCATATCTATGACTAACAAGTAGATAACAACTATCTATCACCTCTCTGGAGATAAAAGAGTGAGTTGCACCTGGATCTACTAGCATAGATACAAAACAAGAAGTAATCAAATCAGAATGAAATAACTCCATCTGACCTATCACAACTTGTGGGTTGACTACTACTTTTGGTTGGCTCATGGCATAGAACCTTGTCATCCACATCCTCTTCTATCCTATCCAGAGGATCCTATCTGTGATGCTTGACCACATCCTCTACCACTACCACTACTGAATTTTCTTCGTTGTGATCCCTATTGACTCTGCCTTGGCTGCTGAGTCACTTCCTCAACCTTCATAGGGCAGTTTCATCTAATATGCCATGTCTGTCCACATTGATGACACACTTGGTTATCACTTTGTGGTCTAAACAGCCCTGTAACCAAGATTGATGATGAGTTGTGAGCTTCTGTCAGTGAAAAGCAGTGACCTCTACCCCTACTTGGGGTCCACTGTGGAGGTGCATGTGATCTTGCTTCAATGAAGGTTGACCTTGGTTGTGACTACAGTGGGGAAAATCTTGGCTTCTTGAAGCCTCCAGATGATTGTGCTTGGAATTGAACCAGTCACTTTTTAGCATTAGCTTCACTCTTTTCTATGGCAAACCTCTCAATCCTCCTTACGAATCCCACAAAGGTGGAAAACCTTTCCCTATTTTATAGGGCTGATGTTGTTGTAGTTAACTCAGAACTTAGGCCCTTTTCAAACCTACATATCCTTTCTTTGTTAGTGACTTCCATGTATGGGTAGAACCTTAGAAGCTCCATAAACTTTGATTCATACTCATTAATAGTCCTAGCCCCTTGACTAATCTTCTCAAACTGAGATATCTTCTCATCTAGATAGGTCTCTGGAAAGTATCGGCTAACAAATTCCCGCCGAAACTCCTCCCATCCTATCACAATTCCTGGCCTTCTCTCCTCTTCTATGGCCCACCAGTGTCCAACACTACCCTTCAACAAGTATACCGCGTGCTTAACTTTGTCTTCTTCATGGATGTTCAAGATTTTGAATGCCTTTTCCAACTCAGTCAACCACATGTCAACATCTGCTGGATCAGAACCAACATATCCAATCACCCCAACACGTCTAAGATGTTCAAACGTCTTCCCTACACCTTAGGATTCCACATTAGGGACGTCTTCCCTAGCTTGAGGTGTTGGTGTTCTGTCTGCTATATGTGTAATTGTGGCCATCATCTGTCTAAACATAAACTAAACCTCAGGATTGTCCATCATTGTCGGGTCTAGCTGAGGCATTGTGGGCTTCTCTGGTGCTACTACTAGCACTCTCTCATCGCGTTCCTTCCTCCCAACACCTCCTCCTGGTACAACATAGATACTCTCAACATGTTCTTCATGTCCTCCAAACATATTTGCATAAGCATAAACTATGATCAGATATGTTGGATACATAAGAACAAACTCAAACCTAAGTCCTATGTCGATGTAGACTCGACAAACCTAGAGCTCTGATACCAAATTAACTGTGACAACTCATAATGCTAAATGAGATTACTCAAAACACAAAACACAATCAACTGCTAATTAATTACATAGTCAAAATGCAGAATAATTAAAACCAATTTCAACAATGTAAACAAAATCTAGAACATTTGCATAAAGGTCCATATTTTCCATTCTCATATATTATAATAGGAATTTACATATGTGCTCAATGGCTTCAGCCACCTCCTGTATACAAAATATATTTCACAGGGACATGTCATATATTTACAAACATTGGCATACTACCAAAATCTAGTATCGATGCAAATTTATCTTCTAGAAAACACATCCATTACCCGAACCTGAGAGTACATGGATGACACTAGGACTCTACTACCACCATCTACAACTGACCAACCTTATGAAACTACTAATCACTAGGTTGATCTTCTGCCACAACACAACCTCGACCTCATTGCCCTTGATCACCTAAAAGATGTGGTGAACCACGGGTGAGACCCAGTCCCAGTTAGAGATATAACTCTCTCCAAAGAATATTGATTATAAAAGATTAATTAACTAGTAAATAAATTGGGAAAATAGAGTATTGAATAAGCAGTTGAGCATATTGAACAGTTTAAGCATACTAAGAAATTAAGCAAATAAGATTTAGCAACAAATATAATTACTCAAATTTCATAAGTCTACACTCTATAAGAACTATGTAGTATAAAGATAAAACAAGGGTTACTCAATCACTGTGAGACGTATTTACTCCTAACAGATATATACTACACAACTTGAATTAAAATTTTTATTATGTTGCCCTGAGGGATTTGAGGAATACCACTCAAGTCCCAACAGACCACTACTAAGTCAAAATCAGTGCCATACAAGATCTAGGATAACTGGATTCCTAAGATCTTCTCTGTCCTTGGTCAGTACGAGTCTGACACAATGACATATCAGGTCACGCTGCTAACAACCTAGTCTGTCTTTGGTACAGGTCATGACACTAGTGAAAGGAGGTGAGAATACAAACCCTACCATCCAAGGTAAAACTGTAGTTGTCCTCAAATCTTATCATATATACATATCTGAGACACGAGCATAGCCGCTTCTCTTGCCAAGGTATGACCACAATCATCCTCTTAAACATTTAGAGTCAGGATGATAAGCACCCCACATCTCAATAGTATGTTCTCTGAGTTTCCCTTAGGAATACCCGTTTCACCATCTGCAAGTCCTGACACTCAAATAGATCTATGGCACATGGACTACATGATTAGGGTTACACTTGATTAGTTATTGCCAATTGGGTGAATTAAGGCTTCATCATACAAATGAACATACCAATTCTAATTCATTTCTATCAAGTGTATAAGCATTGCAACTTTAGAATATATAATACATTTGAAGTATAGATCTTAATCACATTACCATTTGCTATCATCCATTACATTATAATGAACCACATTATCATCATATCATTTCAAGATATTCATTTCTTATCACAAGTTCCGAGGTTTCAACCCTTATTGGAACATGAAAAGTACTTCACCTCAATCAGGTCTCAACATGCCCAAAGGTCATTAAGACCATCACATTATTCTTAGAAAGGTCATCCTCATCATTCCATGCCTTAAACAAGGCTCAAAATATCATCAAAAATTATGTGTCCATAGGTATTATTATGGCAAGGCACTATGATATTCAAACATCACTACATTGTGGTTTAGACACAAGAAGAGTGTAACACATTGTCACATTAATCATGCAAGAGGGATGATTATAACCAATCACCATCATTTAATTACATTAAGGTTAGGTATAGAAAACTATATCACATTGAAGTTACACACCCACTTATTATGGTCATTTATTAAATATAACTATAGGAGATAAAAGGTATAACAACAAATTAATGATATTGAACCATTGAATTCTCATCACTAGGACCCACATATAATATCATGGGACTCATTCTAATCCATTGTATGTTGACGCATCCAATCTCATTCATTGGATCGGGTTCATTGTTCAAGGTTATCAATTGAACCAAGGAACCATTAGTTTAAGGTTTAGTCGAATCTATAATTGCATCCCTAACTCACCATATGTGGTTATGACCTAATCCATCATTAGTTGTGATCATTAAGTCACCATCGATTGTTAGATCAACACTATATTCATTTAACACCATCAAATATTAAGCTAATGTCATCATCGATTGATAACATCATTAGAGAATCAAACCATTTCTCATTGAGATTCTAAGAGAGCCTACCACTGACCTAAGGTGTGACTATTAGTTCACATCATCTTTCCTAACCCTTGGTCACCACCTTCGGTTGTCATGAAGACCACATCATCGAGTCATGTATTTAGAAGAGAAAATAACCTAGAAACCCTAATATGGACCATCGGTGGATAGGTGCTTAGCACCATAGGTGGTGACACCAACATGAACTAAGTCATATACTTCCTTAGGATGAACATGTACATGATTATAGGTTCATCTAGAACCGGAAAAAAACACCATAAAAATCAAAATCCCAAACAAGCTTAGCTTCTTAATGCTTAAATCACCATTTTAAAGCAAAGAATATGAGCTAACAAGCTTATAGTAACCAATATAAGTAAAGAGGTACTGAGAAGAATATACTTCTAGAAGCAAGAAACTTGAGCCAAGAAGGTAGAAAACCCTAGAGGAAGCTCTAAACTTAGCCAAGCAGGCACTCTTCTTCACAAGGAATCAAAACCCTAGAAGAAGAAGAAGCAAGAAAGGTAGGATCTTGAGCTCTAAAGAAACTTTTACCATGGAATAGTCAGACCTGGAGGAAGGTATAAAGAAGAAGAAGAGCAAGAAAAATAGAAAAGGAAGGAATACAACAACTTGTCTTGGTTGAAAACCCTAGAAGATGATCTTAGAAACCCTAGGTAGGGCTAGATGGAGCTCTAGGAGACCTTCTTCTCCAAAAAGAGGTTGTCTTCTACCTTAGACCACTTTGTTCTATAGCCAAACAGAGAAAGGTCCATTATCTAAGCTATATAAAAGAGGGAGTGAGAAATGACTTTGATTTGGAGATAGGATGGGGTATATATAGCTTCATGGATAAGGAAGGGGTCAAGCATGAGGTGCCCATGAGCTTTCCATGTGTCCATAGCCTAGAGCTTCTATGTCCATGCAACACCTCCCTCACTTGCCACCTAAACTTCCTCTCCTTTATCCATACCCGTATCCTTATCTTTATCCTTATCCTTATCTTTACCATTACTCTTATCCTCATCCATAAAGGAGAAACCCCTAAAATATCCTTGAAGAGGAACACCTCCAAACCAAGAACAATTAGAAGCCCCATAGCCCAAAAAAGTCGAGAATGATAAGGAAACCTATAAGGATCGCAATTCTTGTGACAATATACAAATAAAACCTCCCAATTGGGTAAATTACATAAAAGTCCAAAATGTATATAAAATTTTATAACTTGCTCAATCGATGTCCAAGTTGGACCAAATTTAAAACTTAAGCTTGTATTATGATTACAAAGTATATCACAAGGTTAGATTAAGGTTCTAAGCATTCAATTATGGTAATTAATCTTGTTCAACACTTTAAGCAAGTTCATGGGCCTTACAATTTGTATCAAAAATGATTTCGTCCTGCACATGCATAGGTTATTTTCAGTGAATAGTCATATGAGGAAGTTTGAGTAGTTTTAGGTGGCAAGAAAGTGCTTTTGGGAGGATGATGTGGTATTGGCATGGCAAGATAATTTTGGGATGGTATAGGAGTGAAGAGAGAATGAGTGGGAGGGGGACAAATAGAGAGACATAGAGTGAATGGACCCCTCTCTTTTGGGAGATAGAAAAAAAGAGGAAAGTAAAGAGGGAAGTAAAATATAATAAAAGGGAAGGAAACTAAAGGGGGAAAAGGAATAAGATTAAAAAAAAGGAAAGTATAAAAGGAAGAGGAGGGGAGTAAAATGAAAGAGTATAAAAGTGATGAGAGTAGACAAGGGAAGTGTAGGAATCTCAAGAGCAAAAAACACAAAATAATAATTAAAAATCCTTCGAGCAAGATCCATCTAATGCAACAACACCATATTAGGGTTTAAAATTTTTATACATTATCCTGGAAGAGTTCAACGATCCAACTTGTAATGTTTGGTGTAGATCTAGACCCTCTAATCTATGCCTCTATTGAATTTCATTGGATTAGAAATAAAAAATCCTTTCTAGGGTTTCTCACACTCTAGGAGTCACCTCAGGATGCATGTAGAAAACTATTTTTCTGATGTCTAATCACCGCAATTCATTGATGATTGTCAGTGGAGGATCATGGGAATATTCCAATTATTTTCATAGATCCCAAGGTCTTAGAGATGGCTCTGTGGACCCCATATGTAATATCAAAGTGACCTATAGTGGATTGCACTGTTTCATTCTGCATGTGTGTGGTAGATTGCATTGTTCCACCACAAAGATGTTTTGTCTTGATTTGTGTGCCCTAGGTGGCAGATCACATGAATACATGGGGGATACCTTCTACTCAATTTGTATTTTTGGTGGATCACCTTATTTTGTTGTGCACACATTTGGTGGATTGCGTCTTTCTATCTTCACCTTGATTTGTGTGTAGTTAGTGAAGATCTTCATTCAAAATGAATTAATATGAGAACTCGTCCCCATGATATCCACATGAGTACTCAAAGATGCCTGAAGTTTCTAGTCTTAATCTCTCCATCTTTCTTTCTCTAACTCACTCTTAGGATTTCTCAAACCTTGGAGGTAACAATGAGATAATCTAAGTGTGTTTCATGAAGGCCTACTCTAATATCATATATATAGAGGAGTTGAGAGTCAAGTTTTCCTAAACCATGTTTGGCCAGGTTGTGGACACCCTAACTTATAAAAAATTATTTCTTAAGTCATGGTAGATATTTTATTTAGCTCCTTGAAACTTACTTTCATGTCCTTAGATTTATTATGGCAATTATAATAAGGTCTAATTAAGCATTTATTCAAGCTATCTCTATGTATGTGACCCTATAGGCACCTTATTACATTGGCAATAGATTCACCAATCAATATGTTGATCCATAAACAATGAGTAGTGTCTAACTACACATAATTGTCATCCAAGTGTAAGATTAGTCAGATAATACTAAACCAACAATGACCAATGTTACCATGTTGTATAATCCTTTTGCCATAGATTGAACTAGAGAAACCAACACATCATACCCGTTACATTAAATATAAGTTCCTTGATCTCCAAGTAGACTATAAAGATACATATGAGCTCAGTATCATATACCGACTCACATGAGCATGGGCATGCATTTCTCTAGCCTCAATTATCAAGAGGCCTTGGATATCACTCTTGCTATTTGGGAGGGGAATTCCTTCTATATCACTGATAATGTGTAGCATGATTCTCATCACAACCAATCACTACCTTTATGGAAACATTCTTCAAGATCACGTTGGGTATTGTCAAAGCATGACAATTGTCTTACTCACCATTGTAATGACTCTAGGTCGAAGGACCACAACACCATTATTGCATTTGAAAGTTGATTATGACTATAATATACTTGTCAATGAATCACTCTCAAGATAGCTCTATCCAGTACACTTGTTCTCTAACAAAGACCTATGTGTATGAATTAGTATGTTTAAGGAACAATGTGCCCAAGTACGCATGTTCAAGGAACAATGCGCCCAAGTGAACCTTCTCTTTTTCCAGTGAGAGGAATGCCTAGACCGTGAATAGGTTTAGAGGAATGCCTAGAGTGTGAATAGGTTCATTCTTGGACCTTCCCTTGCCCTTGGGTGGATCTGGTGAACAAGATGTTTGTTAAGATTCAGTGTAAAATGTGAAGGAAGGAGTGCTTGATGTTGATGATAGAAGAGTGATTCCACTTGACCTTATCACATGCTAAGGTTTCCATGAGCATACTTCATGCAAAGGAGTGACCAAAATTATCATGACATTCTCTCATCTTGTGGTGTGCCCATCCAAATATGGCATTGTGCCTACAAGGAAAGATGGTGAGTGAAGTTGTAGAGTCAAATCATGACCCAACCATCTTCCTACTCTTTGCCTTGGGCATGCCACATAAGAAGCACACTTCTAGGGATGCTAATTCCCTACCCCCAGAAATAGGTTAGCAGATGTCATCCCCTGCATTGCACACACCTTGCACAAGTTGTTGGTGAAGCTGATCTCCTCGATGAAGGCTACACCACCTTGCCGTGTAGCCTTAAAGTTATGTTTCACGAGCTCAATGCATCTCTTCTTCTTCTCATTGGTTTCCAGTTCTAGTCGTGGAAGTCTAGGAAGAAGGTGTGAAGAGGTTGTTGTTAAGGAGGATGCTTCAGATCAGGGAAGCTTGCTTGCCATGGTGAAAGAGAGAGAGGATGGGAGCTCAGTGAAGTGGTTATTCATTGTAAAAGTGCACAGTGAAGCTCTATAGAAGAGTGGTTTAAGAGTGGATGCCTAAGTTGTGAGGATTGCAAATGGATTCCTCTCCCTTATATAGGATGAGAGACATTCGTCCATCAAAATGTCAGTGCCAATGACATAAGTCAATGGTATCAACAAGCACCCCTATCCGTGTGCTATCTCAATATTAGTCGTTGATACCAACGATATTGATTGAAGAGAATATCGACTCACATATTCATCAAGTCAGTGGGACTGACACAAGTCAGTGGTACCAATTTTTAGGAATCTATGACTCGGTGGCTTGATCTTCATTAGATTTTTATTCATGTGGATGTCATTTAATAAGCCATGAATCTTGTTCTTTATTCATCTCTATAGTAGTGATTTGTGTCGGTGCCACCAAAACACTCATGTCATGAACATCTCTTGTGCATTTTTTTTGCATTTTAGGTCAATTCTATTGACTGACTAATCTGTAGTACCAATGTTTTAATATTGATTTATGAGCACCAAATTTTTAATGAGTTAGTGTCGTCGACATATGTCGGTGGCACTAACTTAGCCTTGTTGCTGCACATTGAAGACACTTTATCATGTACCATCATATTGCATCAAAATTTATTGAAAACTAAAAATGCTCATAGATATGAAATTTAAAATCACTAAATGAAAATTTGAACATGTGTGGGTTGCCTCCCACAAAGTACCCTTATCTTATGTCCTAGGTTTGACAAGATGTCTACCTCCATCCAATATTATGATGGATTACTGGTGAAAAATTGTTGGGGTAGTCAGAATTCTATCCTATCATTTTCGATCCCGAGAGTCAAGTATCCACAACACATGGCAACAATTACATATGTCCTGGCTTGAAATGGTCAGCCTAAGAGTAACTCAAACCCTTCTTTTCTGGTATATCCATAAGTAGAATTTTCACTAGTATATAAGTCTATCTACCTTGACTAGTTTATCTTTACATATCCCAAGTGGTCTGACAGTGGGGTCATCTTCTAGTCGTAATGTCATACTGGTCTTGGTGGGTTTCCTTAGTTCCAACTTTTTAAACATGACAAGGGGCATTAAATTGATGCTTGTCCCCAGAATCACAGAGTGATTCTCTGAATTTCACGCTCCTGATAGGACATGGGATGTTGAAGCATCATGAGTCCTTCTTCTTTGTAGGGAGGTGTCTCTGTATCAAATCACTAACCACTTCATCAACAATGAAATGGTTTAAATCTTTGATGTGCTTTTTCTTATTGATGATCAACTTCAAGAATTTTCCATATACGGTATTTTCTCAAGGACTTCCACCAAAAAAAAGTTTGATGTGGAGTTTGCAAAAAAGGCATTTAATAAGTCCTTGATTTGTTTTTCTTACTTAAAGTTATTCATGGATTCCATTTCCTAAATATTGACCAAGGGCAATGAGATGGGACACCTACGTGGAGGGACATATGCCTTTTTAGCAATTTGCTCCTCTAAGATTAAATTGATACCACATTGTACTTCATTTATATTTGGCTCCTCAATAGTAGGCTTTGATTTATCAAACTTGGATTCTTCTTTATCAATCATGATTTCCCCACTACATAGGAAAACTTTCACTTTTTATTGTTGCGGGGTATCTTTTCTCAAACTTCTAGAGCATGTTGCACTTCTCTATTGTCTTTTATGTTTTTTTTCATAAGGTGGAACTCCCATCTACACACAAGTTTGTTCTTATTTTCTTAGTCCATTGATCCAGACATTAAAATCTATGGCTTGAGGTTCATATGCCTTCATGCACCATAAGAAGTTTGGGTCAGGAGTGTACCTTACCTTCTCAAAATTCATGGCACAAACATCTTTACCAAACATGGAGATTTACTTGGCTTGGTGGTATTGGTGTGTCTTCTCTATATTTCCTAGAAGACCTTGTTGAGAAGGTTTCTTCAGTTGTGCTACATAGGATTCCACTTGTGACAAATGTGTTTCTAAACTTCTGAGATGGGCTTGCATGTTTTACTCTGACTTATCAAGATATGTGTCGGTCTTTGTGTTAAACTTCCCAAGGATATCTCATAGGCCATCATCCTGCTGTGGGACTTGTTCTGACTAGAATGGTCTAGGCGCTTGTGATGGATCAAGTAGGAAGTTGTTTGGATCTTTACATGATAATTTCATGTTACTCCTCCATGAGTACTCCTTTATCTTTTGGGGTTGTTGAATATACATGCAGTCTCACTCCTCTTTCCTTCCAGAGAGGGTATTTGTCTTAAGCTTCTTTGACAACTTGGCCACTTATGTTTTGAGTTCCATAATTTCTTGAGATTCTTTGGCACTTTTAGAGGAGGTGGAACACCCACACTCATCACTCCAAGTATGATTTATAACCATATTCTTTAGGATCTCATGGCATTTTGATGCTTTATTGTCTAAAAAAACCCGCACCAACGATATCAAGCATGGTTCATTTTCCCACGTGTGATCCATAGTAAAAGGTATTACCTTGTTCGTACAAATCTATTCCATGGTGTGGTACCTTAATATATTTGGAATCTTTCTCATGCCACCTAATAAGTTCTTTCAGCATATTGTTGGAACCAATAAATTTTACTGACCAAGTTATTAGTCTTTTAAGGGGGACACTATTTTTTAAAGAAAACATCTATCATTTGTTCCCATGACCCTATTGATTCAAACTGTAAACTTAAAAATCAAGTTTTATCCATGTCAGCTAGGGAATAAGAGAATAGTTTTAGATACATCATCGTGACAGGGATACAATCCAATTTAATCATGTCACAACTTTCAATGAAATCATTGATGTGCTACATGGGTTCCTCATTATTGTTTTCATGGAAATCTTAAGGACTTGATAAGAGCAACAAGTTTGAGATCTATCATGTATCTCCCTACATTAACTGATTACCTCTTGATTTGGCCCAATTGTGTTGTACCATATGAGTCTTTAATATTTTCCCAATTTGATTGCTCATCATCTGAAACTTTGACATAATTATTATTCTCATCTATATGATTAGACATGTCTACCATTGGCTTATCTATAACAACCTCTTATTCTTTCTCAACCTTGTATTGTCATCATCAAATTTCCCTATGGTGGCAATTGGCAGTGACCAATGGCACGGTGAAGAAATGCGAGGGGGTGGTGGTAGTATTTAGGCTAAACACCATCCTTCAGTTCAAGTACCTATTTCTGACTCACCTTAAGGTCTAACTAATACACTTCTGTATGATTCAACTAAGTCATGAACGAACTTCTGAAACTGAAGATCTATGACAAGTCTCTAGAGATAAGCTAATTTACCTTGGGGAGGAAGTAGATAAGAATGTGGAACACTGGAAAAGATGCATTGCAGGTTACATCATTGGCTTCAAACTGCATCTGCCTACCTTGGAAAGATACTTATCTCATATCTAGATTCTGAAGGGCTCAGTTGAAGTTATGAATCATGGTCAAGGATTCTTTATCATTAAGTTCTCAAGTGACACAAATCTGGAAAATGCTCTCGATAACATAATTTATTTTGTGAGAGGTAAGCCTCTGGTTCTGATGAAGTGGAAACTAGGAGATCCATTGAAGATATTTTTCTTGACTGATATGCCTATCTGGGTTTGTGTTCACAACCTCCTTCTTGAGTTGCGGGATATGAAGATGTTCTCTAGGATTGGATCATTCTTGGGTAATCCCCTTCTTACTAACAAAGCTACTTTTGAACTGAGAAATTTAGAGTTCACAAGATTGTGAGTCCTTATGCCCGCTTCTTCGGATTTTCCATGGGAGTTAGAGGTCTCTAGTGATAAGGGAGTTTCTCAATTGATCAAAATTGAGCATGAGTTGAGGCTGAAGGCCTGTTCTGTTTGTATTATGTTTGATCATAAT